>CATKHM010000322.1:0-22037 GCA_949751825.1 Blepharisma undulans
TAATGGGGACAAGCATGATTGTATCCTCTCTCATTATAGCTATCATAGAGGGTCTTCAGCTCGCATTATTTTGCTTAGTTTTTATGCCAGCTGTCACTTTAGGCTTCATGCTAACTCACAAAGGACTAGAACAAAGTGCTAAAATAGCTGATACTTCTTATAAACTTGCAGGAGGTATCGCTGAAGAAGCACTACAAGAAATCAAAACTGTGTCTTCGCTAAATGGGCAGAGACATGAAGCAAAAAAATATACTGAATCTATAAAAGATTCACAAAAATCAATGCTTCTGAGTGGACTGAAAGTTGGAGGAGGCACTGCATTGGGCATGTGCTCTTTTATGGTCATGAACGGGGTTACTTATATTGTTGGTGCTTGGTTTATAGACAAAGGGGAAGACAACTGGGCTGGCGGACAGGAATATGATTTAACAAGAGTCATCACAGTTATGTGGGTGAGTCTTATGGCCTTTAACAACGTTTCTCTTTGTGTTCCCAGTCTTAGACTCATCAGCATGGGGAGAGTTGCAGTATATAACATAACTGAAATTATTAATGGAAAGTCAAAGCTTACTCAAGGAAGCCGCAAAAGTGATATTGAAGGCGCGGTCTCATTTAAAGATGTTAGGTTCTCTTATCCATCTGCCCCTAACTCAGAAATTCTTAAAGGACTTAGCTTTGACTTAGAACCAGGACAGAGACTTGGAGTAGTTGGAAGCACTGGATCAGGAAAGAGTACAATAATCCAACTCCTTTTGAGATATTATGAGCCTTCTTCTGGAACTATTACAATAGATGGATACAATATTATGGACTATTCAATTAGCTACTTAAGAGAACACATTGGGCTTGTGAGTCAAGAACCATTACTCTTCAATGCAAGCATTTTTGATAATATTAGATATGGAAAATTAAGTGCTACTCAAGAAGAAATAGAATTCGCCGCTCAAGAAGCAGGAGCTCATGATTTTATTTCAGCGCTTCCAGATAAATATAACACACCCGCAGGAACTAAAGGCTCTCAGCTATCAGGAGGCCAAAAACAAAGAATTGCTATTGCAAGAGCTATCATCAGAAATCCAAAAATTCTCTTATTAGATGAAGCAACAAGTGCTTTGGATAGACAAACAGAGCAAGCTGTTGTAGAAGCTATAGATAAAGCAATGCCAAAAAGCACAAGAATTACAATAGCTCAAAATTTACTTACAATAAAAGATTCTAATTTTATTATCATGATTGACCAAGGAGTTGTATTGGAATTTGGCAATCATAAACAGCTAATGAAAAATAAATCAAAATACTACCATCTTGTCAAAATGCAGAGAATTCAGCAGAAAAATGAAGACGATGATCAAGCTAAAGCAAAAGTGACTGATCTTGAAGTCAATAAAACAAAAGAAGAGGAACAAGCCAAAAATGAATATGATGCAGGGAATGTGAAGAAAAAAATGATGCTTATGAGCAAAAGTGAAAGAGGCTGGCTTTTCTTAGGAATGATAGGATCAATGCTGGTGGGAGCTGGATATCCGCTGGTAGGAATGTTCAGTGGGAAAGAAATGTTTGTGCTTGCTTACAAGCATAGCGATATGATTGCGAAAAGTTCTGAATATGCTGGATACATCTTTTTATTGGCATTTTTCGTGTCACTTGGACTCATTTTTGAATCAGTCAGCTATCCAAAAATGAGTGCCAATATCACAGCGAAAATGAGAGAAGCCAGCTTTAAAGCGTTGCTTAAATATGAGGCAGCATTTTTTGATCTTCCTGAAAATAACTGCAGTGCGCTTTCAGCACGACTTTGCAATGACTGTGAAAAGGTTAATGGCTTGGGTGGGCATATTACTGGTATCATTCTTGGAATTTTGACATCTCTCGCTGTAGCTCATGGAGTTGCTGCTGGATATTCATGGAGGATGTGCTTAGTTTTCTTAGCCATCATCCCAATCATCATTTTTGCTACAACTGCCTCATTTATGGCCCAATCAGTTGGCGTCGTAAAATTCAACTATGAATCATGCACAGCTCAAGCTGCTGATGCAATCATGAACTATAGGACCGTCAAAGCTTTTAACTTGGAAGCTGTCATGCTTGATAAGTATTTGGAACCTGCAACAGCAGAGTTTATCAGTATCCGCAAAAAGGCTGTCAATTCAGGAGTTGCGTATGGCTTAGGCTTTGGATTAATTTGGTGCGCTTATGCATTGCTTTTCTGGTGGGGTGGAAATATTGTGGTTAAAGGTCTTGATAACTATGAAGACATGACTATTGCTATGATGACTTGCATGTTCGGCTCAAATGCATTTTTCCTAGCAGGAATTTATGCACCAGATGTTAAAAACGGAGTAGAGGCAGCGAAAAGACTTTTTAAGGTTCTAGAGTATCAGCCAAAAATTGAAGTTAACAGCAAAAATGGAGAGAAAAAAGAAATTGAAGGGAAAGTAGAGTTCAGAGATGTTGTATTTTGCTATCCAAATCGAAATTACATGGCCGTCAAAGCTCTAAGCTTTTCGATAGAGCCAGGAACTCACTTTGCTATTATTGGAAGAACAGGGTCAGGGAAATCAACAGTGATTCAGCTTGTTTTAAGACTTTATGACCCATTGAGTGGCTCAGTCTTAATAGATGGCATTGACGTCAAAGATTATAATCTCAAGTATTTAAGAAGCCAAATAGGACTTGTTGGTCAAGAACCTGTTCTTTTTACCGGAACTATAGCAGAAAATATTGCATATGGCATAAAAGCTTCTCAAGAAGAAATAGAAGAAGCTGCGAGAAAAGCTCAAGCAATTGAATTTATCACGGATCCTAAATATACGGAAGGCTTTGAACGCCAAGTAGGTATCAAAGGAAGCATGCTGAGTGGTGGACAAAAGCAGCGTATTGCAATCGCGAGAGCTATTATCAGGAATCCTAAGATCTTGATATTCGATGAAGCAACAAGTGCTTTGGACTCAAAAACAGAGTTATTGTTGCTATCAGCTATTAAAGAAGTTATGGCTGGAAAAACTGTCATCATGATCGCCCATCGTCTTAAAACCATTTCTGAAGCACATCAAGTCATGGTGCTAGAAAGTGGGAAAATCCTTGAAATCGGAACGAGGGAAGATTTGATGAACCAAGGAGGCTATTTCTACAATATGATTAGCAACCTTTAAAACTATTTAATATTTAATAGCTTTATTCATCATCACTCAAGTGTTAATGAAAAAGTTTAATTGAAAATAATGTAAAAGTTCAATAAATTTCTTAACTTTAATTAATCAATGTAATGGATTATCCGATTTGTACTGAAATCCTTCCTGGTCTTTTCATAGGAGAATATAGGATAGCTCAAGACATGTCACTCCTCTTCAGTAATCATATAACTCACGTTGTTATTGCAGCCGAGGGTCTTGAGCAGCTTTATCCTAATCAAATCCATTACAAATATCTTCCCATTCTTGACACTCCAGACCAAGACATCTACCAATACTTTGAAGAGTCCATCGAATTCATAGAAAATGCAATTTCACAAGGTGGAAAAGTTCTAGTTCACTGGTAATCTTTACCTAGTCTCAGCGGGATTTCGCGTAGCGCCGCTATAGTTACAGCATATGTGATAAAGCATAAAAATATTAAAACAACTGAAGCTTTGCAATTTATACAGTCTTTATATCCTTTAGCCTGTCCAAATGACTCATTTATCAATCAGCTTGTAAGGTTTGAAACATTTCTAGGACTCCTTGCTGAAGTTCCTTATTCTTGCAAAATTTGCCACTCACAGCTATTTACAAAAGCAGATTTAGAAGAACACACTTCACAAACATCGAAAAAATTCAAAAAAGGCAGCAGAGGAAATGATATTTGCACCTCAATATTTGTAAGGAAAATGGACTGAATGAAAAACACAGATGAAATTGATGGGAAAATTGAGTGTCCACATTGCATGAATAAATTGGGAGAATTCAATTGATCTGGGAGACAATGCTCATGTGGAAGATTTGTGGCTCCAGCTTTTCAAGTACATAATTCAGCAGTTGAAGCGAAGAGGTCAAATTTAGATCATTACATAGCAGGCCCAAAGATTTGGAGTAAATAGCTTTTACTAAACCAATAAGAATAAAACAATTAAATAAATTATTATATTTAGGCAGTTTTCATCAGCATTTGCTGTATTGCAATTTTTGATTTTCCTTTCGTTTCAACTAGATCTTTTCTGAAATAAATGACAGCCAAGAAGCAAACACTTGAATAAATAAAAAATACTGTTGATATTCCTAATAAACTTGATAAAGAAGGGAATAGAAACACAACCATAATATTGAATGTCCAATTAGAGCTCACGCAAGCACTCATAGGTTTCGCATCCAGAATTTCTCCACAATATACCCATGTGATTGGTCCTGCAGAAGCTTCATAAAATATCAAAAATAATGCAATGAAAACTATTGGTGGCACAACCCCCCAATCAAAAATCCCTGAAAATAGCCCCATAAGTAATAAACACGCAGCCATTCCTATATTTCCATAACATAACAATGGTTTTCTTCCAAGTCTATCAACTACCAAAAGTGCAAGAACTACTCCTATCATGCTTACTAGCTTAATTGAAAGAGTTAAAACTCTTGCAAAAAACTCTCCTTTTTCAAATGAACTGAAAATTCCAGTCGAATAAAATTGAATCGCATTGATTCCGCATCATTGCTGAAAAAAGTGTAGCATAATTCCTAATCTCATTACTTTGGAAAATTCCCTTTTGCATGTAAAAAGATCTCAATAAGTAGGATAATCTTTATTTGTGCTTGACGATGGTTTATTATACTTAATATTATTGAAAATATCTTTTGCGCTATTTTTGAAATAAATTTCTTGTAAAGATTCCAATGCTTCTTCATTTTTATCAAATTTTAATAGTCAATAGGGTGTTTCATGATGATAACAAAATGAAAATATTAACAATTGCAGTAATGCAAATAATCCTTGTAATGAAAGCATAAATATTCATCAATAATTAAATGAATTTTCATCAAAATCTTCTGCTGGTAACAGCAAAGCTATTGCAAAAGCAAATAAAACTCCTACATTTATCATAATTTGAACTAAGCTTCCAATTTTTCCACTTATTTTTGTGGGTGAGTATTCGCTGATATATACAGGACAAATCACTGAAAACATCCCAGAAGAGAACCCAGTGATAAATCTTCCTAAACCAAGAGAAAATGTATTAGGAAAAATAAAAATCAAGGACCCTATAATTACCAAAATATCTGAAATAATCATTGATTTCCTTCTTCCTAATTTTTCTGCTGCCTGCCCTCCATAAATTGCTCCAAAAAGAGCTCCGAAAGGCATCAAAGTTGAAATAATAGAAATATACAACTTTTCATTTGCTCCTCAATCCAAAGAAGCTGAGACATTGGGCTGCATCGAATTGAAAACACCTATATTGTATCCAAATAGAAATGATCCTATACTAGCAGTTAGTGAGAGAAAAATAACCTTTTTCAGATCATATTCTGACTCATCTAGCAAATTTTCCTTCATGTTTAAATGATCTATAAGAAAATAGCCATATAGATTAAATTGCAGTTAGCGAAATTAAGGAGCATCATAAAAAACTTCAAATTTTTAAAAATTATAGAGGTTTCTGATAATCTAATAGTAGCCTGATAAATAAAATTAATTATAATTATATTATGATTCTCAAAATTAAAAAATACTTTTTTATTATATATTTTTTATTCATTTTTCTAATCTCTAAATATTATTAATGTAAAAAATTCTCATTTCTGGTCCCGAACATATTTTTCGTATTAAATATCAATTGTTTTTAGATGTTCTGAAATTCTTCTAACGAAATGAGAGCCGATTTCAAAGCAATAAATAAATGGAAGCTTCATATTCAAGCCAACTAAAGCATAAATCAACCGCATCATTAACTCAGAGCGAAGAACACACAAGGAGCACACAAATATCCCATCCTTCTCTTTTAATTCAAAAAAGCCCAACTTATATTGGCCTTTCAAGTCTGTCAACACGCACTTCCAAGTTTCAATGTTTTTCCACTGATCCTTTATATAAATTTTCAGTACTTTCACCGTCAAAGCCAGATATTTCGGTAATTCTTGACAGAAATGAATTTATATCAGCTGATCTGGTCAATTTAAAAGCGACCTTAGCTCATCTTCATGAAAAGAGTCCTTTTCGAAGAGGAAACGTTCAGGATGTAGTCAATCCTTTGGACACTGATCAAAGCTCAGTTCATGGTGTTCCTAAGAACTCTCTGAATTTTGGCAGTACCTATTCACAAGCACTTATGAGTAGAGCTTCTCTGCAAAGTGATGTTGAACCTTTTAATCTTGCTGAAGAAATGGCTAAAGACCAAGACTCATTTTCAATGGAAAGTTCCTTTCGATCATCAGTAGCTTTTAGTGATCTTCCTGATAAGCCTGATATTTCCTATAATTCTAAAGCACTTATACTACAAATTCAAAGAGATTTTCAATGTCAACAAGAAGATGATTTGCATTTGCATTCAATTACTCCAGCAAGCTCATTAGTTAATTCTGATGAAAGCGGAGAAATGACCCCAGTGAGTTTGAGAAGCAGCAAGCCCATATTTGACGAAAAAAGTAGTGTATCATACAGCCACCAAGGAGAAGAATTTTTATATAATTCAACAAATTTAGAATTAAGTATGATGGAGTGAGAAGAAAGAAGAAAAAGGAAATCAATTAGTGAGGAAAGCTTAGAAATTCCAAGCATCAATGAAAACTATATGGCAAGAATAAACACTGATGCAAGCTGCATTGCTGAATTAGTCCCTGAGCAAGAAAATGAAAATAGCACCTTTTTATTTAAAAGCATTGAAGCACTGAGAAAAGCAAAAATAGCCAGATTTTCAATTGCAGAAAGTGAAATAAGCTCCCCTCCAGAGGATGAAGGATCAATAAGAGTAAGTGCAGCGAACAGATTATTTTTGAATGGAGAAACTGCAAGCAAAGCAAAAATGAGAACTGTTTATGATTCTCCCCCACAGCGTGATTTCAGGCAGTTGCAGCCCAAAATTTTAACTGATTCTATGTCTTTTGCAATGAGTACTTTTCCTCCAGAATCTCAACGATCAGTCATCCCCTTTCCAGATGTAAATTCACCTCTCATCAAAAAGCTTGTAATATGTGAAGAAAACCCCAACTCTAACTCCGAAGTAAAAAATAATAGAGAAATAATTCCAGTTACTATACAATTTTCATTTGCTGCTTGTGGGTATGCTACAGTACCTTTACTGGAGTTTTCCAAATCTGAAGGAAAAAGCAAAGGTTTTATTTTATATGATGACGCGAAGCAATTAATAAACAGTATGCTGCCGACAAAAATTTTGAAAGAACTGAGCCATAATCCAGTTAAATGGATTTCATGTGGATTTGAGCATTGTGCAGTTATAACATGTGACGGTAAAGTTCTTACGTGGGGATATGGCTCTTCAGGCTGTTTAGGTCATGGAGACACAAATACCTATTTAACTCCTACAATTGTGAATTCTTTATTCCAAGAAAATATTGTATATTTGGAATGTGGAGGCTACCATAATGCAGCTATTACAGAGGATGGAGATATTTGGACATGGGGCAGAAATGATGTGCATCAGCTTGGCATTAGTTTTTCAAAAATCGCCAAAGATGATATTGGGCATGTAGCTCTACGTCCAATCAAAATCAAAGGATTGCAAGAAGCTTGCATAAAAGGAATTGCTTGTGGAGAAGCACACACTCTTGCATTAGACTCTGATGGAGTAATTCATACTTTTGGATGGGCTGAAGATGGGCAATTGGGGATCTATCCTTCCGAATTAAAAGATGGAATGATGACTACGGAAATCAAAGAAATATCATCCATAAAGCAAAAGGTTGTCAAAGTTTCAGCAGGGTCAATTTTTTCTGCTTGTGTGACAGAAACAGGAGAAGTTTATGTTTGGGGAAATGGAGAACAAGGACAGCTTGGTCTTGGAAATAGTATAAAAAGAGTTGATTTTCCTACTGTTGTCAATAGTTTGCGAAATGAAAATATCATTGATTTGGAGTGTGGAGAAAGTCATGTGATTTGTTTGACGCAAAATGGAAAAATTTATGGATGGGGTCAAGGCATTGTTGGGGATTTTGGGAACGATAAAATGTTTCCAAGAGGATCTGATATAATTTGTTCAGTTCCAAGAGTGCTTTGTAATGTAGATATTGCCCATAGATTTATCATGAAGAAAAAAGTAAACCCATTAGATGATTTAGCAGCGCAATTGACTGCAAAACTTATGAAACTTCAACAATGTTAATGTCATTAATTTTTATAATTATATTTTTTCTATGTAATAAATGTTATTATTTTGAATATGGTAGTTATATAATTTATTTCATTCACATCAAATATTTTCATAAAAAATGTATATGCTGATGCAATAATTAATCATGGAAGCTGAAAAGAATCCATTTACAGTTGAAGAGCCTGAAGACGACCCTAGCCCACCTAATGACATTCATGATGCAGAAATTGAGTCTCTTTGTCAAGACCAAAATGAATCCAACGAAAGAGCTCAAGAAAACCTAGAAAATTTACAAAAGCTTGATTCAGATGTCAAAGAAATCATAAATGCAATATCATCAAATGAAGAAAGTTATCATACTCGAGAATCATTTGGGCCTTGTCATTCTCAAGACCATGAAACTGAAAAACTTCTAGAAGACTTGCAAGCTAATATTGATAGAAGAGACATGCTAAAGCAGCAGTTGAGATTAATTCAAGATCGCCATCACAACGAAGTCAAACAATGAGAAATCATCAGTGATCGCACCAGAGAAGAAATCGAAATCCTCTTAAGCCGCAATCAAGAGCTTAAAGAATGTATTGCGTCAAAAGACAGCGACTTAGAACGTCTGCGAGAAGATTTAAATGATTTACGATTAGAGATTAAAGAGCACAAACTTCAAGAAAGCCACTTTAAAAACCTTGTGCAGAAAATTGAAGAACAAATTGTAAAGAATAATTAGATTGTTAAAGACCAAACCATTCAGGAACAAGCAAATACAATTGAAGAATTATTAAAAGGGAAGACATTGAATAAGTCGAGAATGACTAAAGGATCGACGTCTCCACTTCCAAAAGGGCCAGGGAAATATCAATCTGATTATATTTTGAGAAATAAATTAAGACAAGCACAGAAACAAAATACATCTCCTGCTGTTACAGGAGATATTTATAGTACTCCTGAAAGACCAAGAAGTCCTATGTATAGTAGTCTTGGAAATAAGTCTCCGAAATTGAGGCCTCAGCCAATGAAGCAAGATGCAACTATTGTTTTGACTAAAATGGGATAAATGATAAATAGAAATTTTCAATATAAATTAAAATGCTTCTTAATTATACAACTCTGTTGTGATTGCTTCTGATTTGCTTCATAATTTTTTCAGCGAAAAACGAAGTATCTTTTAGCACTTCTAAGGAAATCTCTTTATAATTTTCGTCATTAATGATACTTTGCTTTAATTTTTTGGCTTGATCCTCAATCAAAGATTCCTTTTTGCTTTTTTCTCGAATGTTTTCAACAAGTGACTCATAGTTCATTATGTCTTTTAGCACCTTTTCTTCTTTAGCTGTAGGTGCTCTGCTTCTCGCATTCGCATTCAGCACTTTTCTTGAAATTCTAAACCTTGATGTCCTGTGGCTCACTGAAGAGACTCTATAGCTTGACAAACTTCTCTCCGTATTATTTTCTGCTAAAGATTTTATTTCTGAGATCTCTGAATTTCTAGACTCAAGAATTGGCTCTGAATTTACTTCATTATTTGCTGGCTGGATATCAATAAATCGTTTCTTATTTCTTTCTTTTCATGCAGCTTGGCTTTCAATTATTTTTTCGATATCAGATTTATCTTGCTTTGGGGTGATTATGCTTTCATTGGATTTTTGATTATTGTTTATGGAAACCTTTTCATCTTTAAATGAATTTTTTATCGCTTTTTCATCTGGATTTCTAAATGTGATTCAATTTGAGCTTTTTGTTTTTAATAATTTAATTGATATTTTATGCTTCGAGTTATCTTCTTTTAGCGATTTAACTGATAAATTTCTTTTTTCTTTGATACGTATGTGAGACTCGGGGCTCACACTAGATATAAATGATCTTTTGGAAGGAATTATATTTTTGACATTTTTCTCTGTATGCTCTGTGCTTTGTAAGTTTTTTGAGCTTCTTGCCCTTTTTATTACAGATTTAATATTATTTGAAGGCTTATCATTTTTTAAGTGATGGGACTGAGACTGTGAAAGTGACCTTGGAATTCTTAATAGTGAGTGATTTGAATCACAGTTTATTGCTTTAATGCCAGAGATCAGTGTATCTTTGGATCGGTTTACAAGGCTGAAATCATCGTGTCGGCTATTATTTAGACACTTCTTTCTCTGAAGATAGAACTTTGACTTCTCGATTATTGATCCGCAGGTGTTAGAAAGTAGCAATGAAGTGTCAAATGCCATTGACGATGTTTCAAGTGGGCTTACTTTATTTTTCATTATAATTATAAAATGGAGGCAAAGAGGGAAAGATATCTTAATTTTCAGCAAGAATTTTTATGCAAGCGCCCTAGTTTCAATATAGAGCATAATTATATTGGGACTATTAATTTTATATTTAGCATTATACTTATTTATTAATATTAAAATAAAATGTAGTGATACCTTTAAGAGATAGCATTTTTCAATGCAATTATAAAGATTTCACTAATGGAAAGATTTTTGTATATAGAATAAATATTTCAGATTAAGTAAGCACAAAATAGAGATTAGTATTTCCAGCTTTTTAATTATGAGTAAATCTTAATAATTGATAGAAGTATAATTTTATTGATGTAATTATTCTTTAATTAACTGAAATAACATTATATATATCAAAAAATCAAAAATAATGAACTTACATCAAAAAAATAATGAAGAAGACAGCCCAAGCATATATGATAATAGTGAATGCCATCATTTATATTTTCTAAAAGAAGAAAATTATCATAAGCTTATATATATTTTTGACATAGAAAATTACACAACTCAAAGCAAGTACTTTAGAAACATAAAATATTTAAACTGTAGCGCATCTATAGTAAGAATGCCTAATAATGAATTATTCCTATACGGAAGTGAAGTATTAAAAGGAAGAAGCTGAACAGTCTCTGGAGCTGCATGCATTTTTGATATCTCTGAATATTCTGTCACAAAAGTCCTTCCAAGTGGTAAGCCCTGCTTTGAGACTGGGGGGATTTACTATAAAAATTCAATTTATTTTTTTGGAGGCTCTGACCCTACTCATATGTTGAATCTTGCAGCTCAATTTAGTTTAATAAAAAATCGATGGTTTAGCCTTTGTCCACTTCCTGCTGCAACAATGAAATGCTCATGCGCTCTGTTTAAGCAATTTATTTTGATAATTGGCTTTACTCCTTCTGATCTGGTTCAATATGATATTGATTTAAACTCTTATTCAACCATCCTACGTTTTGATCAATGACCTCCCAAGTCAAAATTTTTAATCAATGGAAATAACAGAGTTTACATATTCGAAATTGATGGGAAAATTATAGAAAGTGAATTTGAAAATATTTATAAGTGGAATATTATTGGGGATTCAGATTTCAGTAGGAGTTCTCCTAAGGATTATGTGATTTATCAAAATACTGTTTATATTGTTGCTTTGCAGATAAATTGCTCACTCTATTTTAGTTTTAATCTGGAAGAGAAGAAGTTGAGAAAAATAAAGTTAAGTGTAATAGACTAAATAAATTTGCTTTTGAGAAGCCAAGCCTTTATTGATGCAATTTCATAAAAAATTTGGAATATTTATAATTATATCTATTACTTTCACATTTTATTTAATAAAATAACATATTTATCATAAAATTATAAACTTTGTAAATTTTGAAACGATTGTAAGTCTTCATATACTGATGTCATATAAACATTATTATTTTAAAATTTATCTTCATTTGTGTTTATTGTTGGCTATACAAACTATGTGAGCCCGGAACAACAGTTGAAAACAGCTGTAACTTTTGCATTTTCTTTTTCTCAGAATTTAGAAAAGGCCAGTAATATATAAAGTACATTAAGATAGAAATACTGGAGTAAACAATAGTAACAATAAAAATCAAGTCCAATTGGTGTGTGATTTTATTTTTTGAATCTCTGCTTGCTAACATGTAATCAGCTATAATTTCGTTTTCTATAGATTCTATATATCCATTATAGTCGCTAATATTAAGAGCGAATTTTCCTGATGTAGCAAAATTATATGATTCAAAAATAATAATTTCACTCCCAGTAACAGTTCCATATTTGACAATATTTTCAGTTGAGTTTGTTTGCTCGTAAAGTCTTATTTTCAGCTCCTCTGATATCAAATCCTGCATAGAATTATCAGAAATTCTTTCATTTATTTGTGTTAATTGACTTGCTACATTATTAGTTTCACTCAATAGATTTTGAAAATCATAATTGGACTGAAAAATTTCAACAAGAATAGGAGTGTTGCATTCTTTTGCAAAAAAACTCATTCTTGTGATCAATACAAGTCTTGATCCAAAATTCTCCAGTAGTTTCGGACGATTATCCATATATACTTTACAATCACTATATAGCCAAAATTCAATAATCATATAAAAGGCAAATGAAAGAGCTAAAAACACAGACAATGTTTTGTAAAAGCGCAAATAAATTCTGGTATTGAGCTTTTTTATATTATTTTTTGATTTATTTTGGATTTTTACATCTTCAAAACTCAAATCATCATTATTGTGGATCAATAAAAGCCGATCAATGCAAGCTTGCACAAATTCAACATATGCTAAATGGGATTCTCTTTTTACAGCATTCCACGCTGAATTATTTTTATTATTTAAAGACCAGATATACCATACTAGACCAGCCAAGCAAAGCATCAAAATACCTATTGATATGAATGTCATCACACTGACCCATACACCTTGTTCATAGATTCTATTTGACTCGCATAAAGTGAGAGCTTTTAATGCCGACATTGTATATTCATAGGTAAAAGTCAAACTATTGATTTGGAGAAATTTCAGTTCATTGGCATAAGACTCACCTTTTGACACATTTTCTAAAAATGTATTTGTCTGAATAAACATTACATAAGATGCAAATAAAGATATCACGTCGTATAAATTCATTTTAACTAAATGTGGGATGGGATTGGTTAGTCATACTGGGATTTCAGATTCAGTGACGATTTTTGAAGAAGGGCAATAGTCTCAATCAGATAGTTCGCTTAATATTTGACTTTGTATCACTAATAACCCTCCTAAAATTGAATGTAAATTTTCAATTTCATTTACTGTGCTTGCATTTCCCAAAGAATGAAATTCAAATGAAAGTAATTCATCAGCAATAGAGCTTAGTTCATATATCATTGCTCCACCATTTTCAAATATCTGCAAAGAAGCTGTGTGATCAACTTCATTGTAAATATAAATTAAGATTCCAATGTTAGTTCCCGCTATAGCAATGATCTATATAGCATTTACCATAATAAATAAAATTTTTTGAAATATATTTATGGCTCTTTCATATTCTTGAATAACTCTTCTTACAAAATCTGTATAAAGTTTACGCTTGGTACTAATAGATTGGCTGCTTGTTATCGGAGTTGAATCCATTCTTTCATCGTTTGGGTTATTTTTATCGATTTTGCCCATATCTATTTCTTCCAATTCTTTTTTTGGCTCTGTTTTAAATAAGGGTGCTTCAATTTCAAAGCAAATACTATTTTGTGTTTCATTAATCCTAAAAGTGTTGCGTTCTTTCCTAGAATTTTCCATTCCTTCAGACGAATTATTTTCACTATCAGAGTCAATATTTTCTGGGTGAAACCCAGACTTCCACAAATTAATTTCTTCAGCATCTTCTATTAATAAAATTGAATAAAACATTGAGTTTCTTCATTGTCTTACAATATAAACCATGTGTATTTCTTTTTTGTTCAATAAGATGCTGATAATTTTGTATGAAGGAATGCTTGATAAATCTAAATGAGGAATAATATTTGATATGAATTGTCCTTTTACTGATGGAATATTGTAGCCTAGTCGTCCAGAAAATTCTTGTGTATGGTTATATATGAATCCTTCTTCTGATATCAAAGCCATTTCTCTATGAAACTTTTTAGGGCGAAGTGATAATAAAATGTAGATGGAGTCGTTAAAAGCAGCTAGTCTTGCAAATATATTACACTCTACTAAATATCCCTTTTGGGATAACATAAAAAAATCCATAGGCAGCCCAATATTGATATTGTCACAATTTTCTAAAAATTTTTTAATACGTTGATTATGATTCATGTTAAAGGGCTCAGGAATAAAATCAGAAAGATATGCATCAAGTGCATCTGTGATTGTTGTTTCTAAAAGTTTTGCAGCTCTATCGTTAATATAGAAAATTGATCCAAATGAGTCTGCGTTCACAGAAATTAAAATCATGCCATTATCTTCGTCATACATAGTGAGTCTTTTTTCTTCGTCTAAGAATGGATCCACTGATTTTACAGTTTCTTTTCTTCTTCTCATTAAGTTTGCTTGATCTTGGTTTTGCATAATAGTTTGAAGAAAAGACGCGTAAAGCTCATATGCATACGCATGCTTGCAATTGTAGGTGATCTTTTTATATAGAGAATCAAGATTATTTATGCTTTCTGACAAAATAGAAATTTTTTTGTATAATGCATTAATGTTTGGGCTTTTTGAAGTTATTTCATTAACAGTTCCAAATAGAATGTAGCAAAGCCTTTCATCTCTGATCTTTATTTTATTGAGATCTAATAAATATTCTAAGAATTTCAGTTCTTGAGGCGTGCTATTTTTATTTTTATCAAAATCTTGATAAATCCTTCACTCTTGAATTTCTCCTTCCAGGCTTCATGTATATTCCTTGATTTTTGATAATTTTACTCTAGCAAGGCTTTCGTCTTTCAAAATATGGAAGCAATAATTTGTTTGCCAAATAATGAATAGTCTATCAAAAACAAATGATTTTGTATTCTGATAAAACGAAAATTGATGAACAATATCGAGTTTATTTTCATGATTTTTATTGCCTAAAATATACCGCATTTTAAGCTCAAAATCATACTGATTCAATACTTCAATTTCTTTACTTTTAAAAGATAAAGCACGTGAACGTATCAAAACTGCTGCACAGATGATTATTATTGGCTGCATAATTACATTCAAGATCGTTATTGCCAGTGCATCATCAAGAAAGGTGCCAAAATCAAAGACAATCATTACCCAAGCAACACTGGCTATTTTGCAGCCATGAATAATATTCCCAATATAGTTATAATAAGGCAGATTCTTATAAAGATTGATAGCAATAACTGTTAAATATAAAAACAAAATAAATCTGAATTCAACGATTAAATCAACCCCTACAATTGTATAGCAAAATACAGATAAAGCTGAAAGGTAATATGTGTGTATAATCAAACTTGAATTTGCTTTTGATCTTAAGTTTTTACTTGCTGTGTGGTGTTTCATATCACTTGTTAAAATTTCATTAATTATTGCAATGCACATCAGCAAGATCACAAATAGGGCTGATAAAAATGTCCCGAAAGACCCATAGTTAATTGAAGCTGAGCTCGCATTGCCAGTATACTCAGTAATTACACCTATATTAAATGTAGAATATTTAAATACAACAAAAAGTATTGCATTTGACGGAATAAAAAATATTGTTGTTAAGCCACTTACAATTCACCTTGTAAAATTCACTATTAAATCAGGTATATTGTGCTTAAATCATTGAAAAAAGGCAATAAGAATTAAACAGCTTAGGCAAAGTAAAATTGCTGATATTGTTCCATAAAAACAATAGTTTATTCATCCATTATTCCCACATATTGAATCGAAGTTAAAATATCCAGCAATAATCCATAGTCCTGAACAGGAATTTCATCCGTTTATTCCCATCGATGGAAATCATGCAAAGAATATCAATTGAAGAGAGATAATCACTGAGATTATAACCTCAATTAATATTTGCGTTTTAACTTCTATGCTACCTTGGTATTTAACTTTAAATAAAACACCAAGGTAGCTAAAAATTGCAAGTTTTAATTTTTCTTTGAACGGGATTTTGGTGGAGTTTTCAAATGTTTCAATTTCTTGGGTTAATCCATCATCATTCTTTTTGTGCATATTTTGCGATAAATCTATTTATAAAGGATGTCAGAAAGAAAAATTGATAAAATGGAGAAAAGTGCATGTATAAAGATAGTTTTAATGTCATAGAACGATTATATGGAAAACAAAGAAAAGACGAAAAAAACCCAGTATATTTTTATAGCTGAAATTTTTAATTCCATATTTAGATAATCAATAATGAATTATATATGAATTAAATTAAATTAATTAATAAGCTTAAAATCAATGTTCAAACAAATTATTCATCTGAGTTTTTTTAAATCTGAATTCGTAGCTGAAATGAATCAGATATATCTTGTCCTCGAGGCTAAATGTTTTATCGATTTTCGTATTCAGATTTACCCTTCTTCCAATTAATGGTAATTATTTATCGAATCAGATAATTCGAGTTACGCTGATTATTATTTTTGAAGTATAATATGAATTTAAATAAATTAGTCTTGGATATTTCAGAGAATCTTGATTTTAAATTTTCCTTCAGTAGCCTGGCTTTTGGCAAGATTGATTTTTAGATGATATCATATATAACAACTATTTAATTATAATAATGAATCTACTTTTCATTAAAATCCAAAATTCTGCTTATCTCTTTATATATGCAGACATTTAAATATCTCATTGCCAAAATCCTTGCACAATTACTTTTTGTTTTAATTTTAGTGTTCTCCATGTCTTGAATTTCAATAATGGCTTTATTAAAGAGGTCTCTAACAAATAATAATGAAAAATAGTTTCCAAAATCTGTTCTGTTTGGACATGAGGAGCATAAGTCCTCACAGCAGAAAGTATACGTATGCAAAGTCAGTATCACCAATCGGATTAAAAAGAGAAATTGATATGTCTTCCTTTGGAAGCCCAATTTTTAATAGTTCAAAAAAGATTATTGTCAAAGGTGATGATTTGATTGATCTCAAGTACTTAATAGAAAAAAGTTTACTTGATATTTCTGCTTCCAAAGGCATAGATAGCGCGAGATTGCTATATTGTCAGAAGAAGGAGAAAGAATTGATCTTAGATATGAAAAAGAGAAATAAAAATTTGCATAGAAAAATTCAAAAATCTGCAGGCTTGGCTGTTTCTAATAAGCCATCTTCATCAAATACTTATTTAATAAACCCTCTTGGGTTTCCTAAGAGAAAGTCAAGCATTTTCTTGAGACGATTTTCAAATCCAAAAAATTCACAGCCAGTTCAATTTGAAAAATCCATCAGTATCAACAAAATATGTTCACACCAAACAAGGCCGTCTTTGAAAAAAGAAACTTCTAAAACTCCTGATCCATCTCAGGAAAAAACACAAATAAATGTAAAATTCAGCAGTTCAAGAAGATCAGTTTATCTATCTCGCAAGAAGTCTCATAGAAGTGATTCAAGCGAGTCATCAACTGACTTTGATGCGGATAAAAGCTTGACGCCAAGAAATATATCTATAACTAATTAAATATTATTAATCTTCCATATTTTTACCGTAAACCAAATCTTCCAATCTTTGAATTTCATTCCACATATTTGAGTTATCTCTTTTAAGCCTCGCATATTCATTTTCCAAAAGAGAAGCTTCTTTTGATAAAAGCTCAGCCTGAGAGGTTGCAGAAACATGATTGGATTTTAGCCGTTTAAGCTCCATTTGTTGTGCTTCTATTACTCTCTGTGAGGATCTCATAGTATCTCTTAAAGACAGAATATCTTTTGCTGCTGTTTCTTTTAGGCTTAAAATGTGATTCCTAAGCTCAATTATCTCATATTCCAAATTTTGAATTAATTTATCTTTGGCATCTAGTCTTGGAAGTAGATCACTATTAGTAGTTGAAGACAGAGATTTTATTTTTTCCAAATTCAATATGTGCTGCTGGTTCTCACGAGATATTTCTTGATTGAGATTCTCGACTTCTTTCTTTGACGTAACTTCCAAAAGTTCCTTATGATAATCAATGCTTCCAACAATTTCTTCAATGTCTTTCTTTAAATTTTCAATTTGATCTTCAATATTCATTTTTGATTGGTCGAATTCGTAGTCATAGTCATCCAATTGCCTTTGATTTGCTGACAAAATTTCTTCATATTTCTCAATCTCTCTTCTTAGTCGACTTGCTGATTCATGCCTGTCTTTATCAATATTTTCAAGTCTAATTTCATATTCTTCTTTAATTTTGTCTAATTCTTTTGCTTGGAGTTCTTCATTGAGCTCAAGTTGCTGCTTCAAACTGTTCAATTGGCCTGCTAACGCATTTTTTATTTTTTCATAGCTTTTGCCTTGGGATTCAATTTTTTTGCGATTGTATTTTTGTACTTTGTTTTGATGAGTTTCTATCTCCTTTATATACTCTCTTGAGTAAGTGGAATTACTGAGTCTACTCATAGATGGACTTCCATCAAATTTCGCAAGGTTTGCTTCGGTTATAGAGTTGGCTAGTGGTCTTCCAAATAGAAAAGAATTTTGACTTATGATATCAGGAGACTCTTTTCTATATAAGATTTTGGATTCAGTGTCTGAAAAATCCATTTAAGTTAAAATTAAGAAATAAATAGCAAATATTTAGGAGATATACTCCTATTCAATTTATTTAATTCAGAAATTGTTAATCTATTATAATTTCATTTTAAAAGTAGATTGTCTTCATTAGAGCGTTCTTTTCATTTAAAGCTTAACTTATATGTCTCTTTTATTATCCGTTCTTTCTGCATGAATTCTTTGTACAAAAGCATGCTGAGCATCATTATATTTGTTTTTTAATTCATCAAGAGCCTGCCGTCATGATACTAAAAGTTGCCCTTGAATGAGTGGATCTTTTTCCTCACGAGCTGCCTCAAATTCTGCCCTAATTGATGTTTTAATAATTTTTGATCTGGCTAGGAATTACCAAGGTGTTCCATCAGTATGGCATCATGTTAAACAGCTGGCAAACTTTAAGTATTCTCTAAATAGCAGCAAAGCTTCTCTACTTGGAGGAGGTCTGTTGGATCTTATAAGGCTTTCAACAGGCTTTTCAAGGATTTTTTCCAAAATTCCCATTTATTATATTTTCATATAATCGAGCAAAAATTTCAAGCAGCTTCAAAAGAATAAAAAAGTCTGAAAGCTAAATTAGCTACATATTGGTAAAATATAAATGGAATATATTATTGAGTAAGAGATTAATCTATAGTTGAGATGAAACCTATATCGCTCTATAACATTCTTGATAAGCAAATCAAAGGCAAATAAATAAAAATATGCAAATGAGTAATAAAAATATAAATAATATGTCATTAGTAATCTCACATTTGAACATTACAGGGAAAAAGTTGCAGCATCGGCTAAGTTTAAAAAGCAGCAAATTAAAAAAATCAATTGGTTCTTTAAGCACCAACAACTCTCCAATCCCATTGTGTTCTCACCATCATGGCACTTTGCAATATAGCCCGAAAAGTGTAATAAATTACCCTGAAAAGACAGAAAATAAAATTCAAAAAAAATGGAAGGCCAAAGGCTCTCGCACATGCAAGCATGAGAAGCTGCTACCTATTAAACTAGAAAATTTCTTAAAAGACAGTTTGCGCCAATCCAAACAAGATTTGAATGAAATATCTTCAAAAGATTCTCGAAAAATGATAAAATTAAAAAGGAAGACATCAGATCTAACCGGAATGAAACTGAGAAAGCAATTGTCAATCCCTGAAAGAGTAGATACAGTAAATGAATTGTCGATTACAAGGCCAAAACTATCGAAGTGAGAATTTTCTTCTATAAATTCAAATCAAATTACTAGAAAAAACACAATAATTCCTTCCAAAGACACATTTTATAAAACACATTCCTCAACTGAAAATTCATTGCTCTATACATCAAATTCAGTTTGTGCACCCTCAAATGATATTAAAACACTACAATCATCAACTGCTTTAAATGTTTTAACTATTGACGATCAAAAATCAAATATAAGTGATATAGAAAGGATTCTTGAAAATAATTCATGAATCATAAAAAAGAAAAAATCAATAATCAGCAGTCCACAAAAGCCTCAAACCACTTCAAAAATAATTGAATCCCCTAAAGATGACTCTCTTTCATTTCCTACTATCAGAAAACTGCTATCTCATCATCAATCTGCTACTTTGAGACCTGAGCTAAGACAAAGTGCAACATCAGTTTACCCCAAATTTGAAATATCTCCATTTGGACACCACAAGAGCCTGAAAGAATTAGATGACATAAAAAGCTCTTTCATGAATTTAAACAGCGAAGAAACAACAGAGATAAGAAGGATCAAAAGAAAAAGGTATAAGCAAGCACGAAAAATAACAAGATCAGCGAGTCCAAATGATTACAAATTTATGTCTTTGTATATTGAATGATATGAAAAAAACCTAATAAGTTAACACTTTAATTAATTCTTGGAGTTAAAGATCTTAGTTGAGTGCATAACTGGTTTATGAATTCTGTGATCGCTTTAGCTTCCCCTTTTGGCCTTAATGATGCATACGCATAGGCTGAGGCCAAGTATACGTGAATATCTACTTTACAGAAATGAAAATACAGATCCAATGAATTATACATCATTTCACATACTCTTTGGTTTGCCTTAATAATGGTAGAGCTTTCACTTTGTAGCGCAGAGTATAATGTAGCTTCAGT
Organism: Blepharisma undulans; assembly: GCA_949751825.1. Lineage (NCBI taxonomy): Eukaryota > Ciliophora > Heterotrichea > Heterotrichida > Blepharismidae > Blepharisma > Blepharisma undulans. The sequence continues at coordinate 20,844 of CATKHM010000322.1, forward strand.
TTCATTTGGGAGCTCTTCAGGCTTTCAATTATGCTTAAAAACAGGTATAAACTTGTCAGGGATCATAGATGTTAATGAGCTGTTTCTCCTTTTACACCTATAACCTCCTTCTTGTCAATTTAATAAAACTTCATTTTCTCTTTTATCCAATAATAAAGCAATATAATGAATCTTAAGCTCTGCGCATTTTGATTGAACTTTCCTTCTAAATATAAGCTACCTATTGTAATATTCTTCATTTTCCAACAAATTTCCATCAGAAAGTGTTCTGTCAAAATATAATGTTGCTTTAGCTATAAGCCCATGAAGCATTTTTACAAGGTATCTATACAGAAGATTATAGTCATCTGAAGAATTGCTATGAGAAATTGGGGAATATTTTTTGTCACGGAATATTTTTTCTCATTGCTGAATACTTGAATGTGCTTTTGTTAAAGCAATAATAGTCTGTAAAAAATTAAATCTCGATAAGCTTGTGAAAGCGGTGACCAAGTTTTTGATAGATGTTAATTCACATACCATTGTTTCTTGGAAAGGCCTTAAATCATAATGGTCACAGTCACCAGTTTCTTTCAAATAGCTTTCGCACAAAAATGTGATATTTTCTGGTATTTGATAGTCTGATTGAGAAAGAAGCTTGTAAATGTGGCAAGTTTTCAGTTGAATTTGGATGAGATGGAGAATTTCAATAAAAAAGGAATCGTCTGAAGTGGTTAAACCAGCTCTTACTTCTTCGTAAATGTCTCTTATTGCATGATCTCGATTCGGATCTTGAAGAGATGCTGGAGTGAAGTTATAGTATTGCATTTCGAATACAATTAAGCCTTGCAAGCTTTTCATCATCTTGTGAGAGCATTGATAGCTGTTTAAAAGACCATAACATTCTTCATAATTTTGCTCTGCAAGCTGGCAAGTAAATCTATCTTTGAATAGCTCGTCCATATAATTATTTCATATTATATATCTCATATCTCATGTGCCATTTGGTGAAACATGAATAATATTCTTTTAAAACATAAAAATTTTGAAGTCAATTAGAGTTATTGATTAAGTTAAATTTTCTAATAAAATAATTTGTATATATATAATTTTAATAATTTTAATAATTTTTGATTTTAAACTTTTAAGTAAATAATAATTATTTTTATTATAATTATTTTCTTTTTATATTTCTGATTAATTCCCTTCGCTGTT
>CATKHM010000323.1:0-22031 GCA_949751825.1 Blepharisma undulans
AAAGATTGACAAAATTCAAAACAATTGATTTTATTGAAATTGGAAAATATCGATGTGAAACCTGGTATTTTTCACCTTTGCCAGACTCATTTCAAAATATAGATACACTTTATGTGTGTGAGTTTTGTTTATCTTTTTTCAGATATAAAACAGAACTTATTAGGCATGCCAGTAGGTGCAATCTTTTGCATCCGATGGGAAATGAAATATATAGAGAAGGAAATGTATCGGTTTTTGAGGTCGATGGAGCACGAAATCCTTGCTATTGTGAAAATCTTTGCTATATTTCTAAGCTGTTTTTGGATCATAAAACGCTTAGATATGATGTGGAACCTTTTCTGTTTTATGTGCTTACGGAAATTGATGAATTTGGCTGCCATTTTGCCGGGTATTTTTCTAAGCAAAAAGAAGACCCTGTGGAGCCTACAAAATATAATTTATCATGTATTTTAGTTATGCCGTTTATGCAAAGAAAAGGATTCGGGAAATTTTTGATTAGCTTTTCTTATGAATTATCAAGAAAAGAACAGAAAATGGGCACTCCAGAAAGACCATTAAGTGATTTAGGCCATGCTTCATATTTCAGCTGGTGGAGTGCAGAAATAATAAAATGTTTAGAAGACAGTCAAGGGCAAAATTTATCGATTAATGATATTTCACAAAAAACTTATATTGAGCCTGCAGATGTGCTTGAAGTCTTGGAGAAGCTTCACATTTTGAGGTATTCGCAAGGAAACCATGTACTTTATACAAATCAAGAGTTCTTGACCCAATTAATGAAGACTACAGGAAATCCTGGCCGAAGAGTTTTGCCTGAGAATTTGCATTGGACTCCTTTAAGACTCATTCAATAATATTAAAATTTAATAAGCTGGTAATTTTAATTATGCTTATAATATCTCTGAAAATGCCTAAATAAATTGATGCCAGCTCGCTCATTCTTACAACATAAGAAATAGACCCTAAAATTGAGTTTGCACATATTTCGTTTTTTCATGCAGTAAAAAATACTTGACCGAAGATTAAAAGCAATTTTTAAAGACTTATTAATAATCTTATTGTATTTAATAAAATAAGCCGATTATTTCAATTATGCTCAGAAAACCTATCCAAATCCCAAAAATAATCTTATGAACTCCAGGATCATCCATCTGTAAATATATCATGAGAGGAAATATGAGATAGATAATAAGATTCGATATTTGCATTGGGTATTTTATTTCATTTATTAAATTTCAGCTCAAAATGGAAAGTAAAATTATAAATGACACCAATCAATAAGAAATTTTTTGGTGATCAATTTTGCTGTCATCAAAGTGAATTCCGTAGGTTATTTGGGCTCAGCATAATTTCGCTACGTGCAGCAACAATAAAGAAGAAAATATTAATGAAATTGCAATGCCAACAATTCCAATAGCCATAAATATACTGAATTCCTCCTTCAGATTTTGTTCAGAAATACTAAAGTAGATTAGCGACAATTTACCAATAATTCCGTTATGGAATGTAGATCCTAAAAGTGAAGTCACTGAAAATAGGATGAAAACTGTATATAAAACCCAGCTAACAGCTTTTCTAATAATATATGGATCCATACACTCTTTGTGAATCATTGGAAGACATTGAATTGCAGCAAAAGCATCAACTGAATTCCAAATAATCTCAAACTGCCCAAAGTCACTTCACTGGGTATTTAATCAAACAATTTTTGGCTCTATTTTGCCATCCAAAATGTAAAAAATAGTTAACAATATTAAATAAATCCACACAATAATAGTGAATATTGGAAAGTATTTGAGGCTAAAAATCATTTCTAGTTTTCCAAAAAGAATTAGAGGGATAATAATTATAATCAATATAATAAATTTGTCCAAAAGAAAGAAATCATCATTATCATAATGCTTAGCATCCAAAATTCCTATTCAAGTCAGATCAAATCTGATCAAAGAAATTATTCTAACTTGGTGATTGCATATTAGAATCATACAGTGAACAAGCATAGTGATCAAGGACAATTTTGCTACTTTTTCTCCATAAAAGCGTTTGATGCATCCTCCATAACTTAGACTCGCATTTTCTTCACATGCATATATAAATGAAAAATAAATGATATAAAATGTGCCTGCAATTAAAATATATGTGACAATGCTGGGGATTATGCCTACTTTTGAAAACGAATAAGGTAAGCCTAGAATTCCTCCTCCAATTGTAAAAGCGCAAAACATGCAAAAGGTAGACCAAAACCCATTGGATTCATCGTTCATTTATATTTTATTGGATTATGAATTTTAATAAAAAAGTCGTGAAAAGTATAGAATCTATATTATCTAACGTCATCTTATGAGCAAAAGAATGGATTATTTTCTCTTATTGCTTCCCAAACTATTACAGTAGTAACATATTATTATACCCTTTAAGATTCTGAGCTGATGCTTCCTGCTGGATTTTGTTTTTATCTAGCCAAAAAATTAATGAGTGCAATTTAAGTATTAATGGCTCACAAAAATCTATAATTTCTGATATAGAAAAATATATAATAAGCCTCTTTTTTGAAATAATTATAATAAAATATTTTAAATTTAATCTCTTATTAATAGTTTAATAGCGAAATATGATAATTATAATTATACAATTATAGCGTTTTTGTTATCCCATTTAGCAGATTTGCATCAAATTTTGCTGAATTGCTCCAATATATATCATTCCCTCTGTGTTGAAATCAAATCGATAAATTTCTGAATTTATAGCAAAATAAAGGGAATTTTTATAAAAATCAAAGTATTTAAAAAGCATATGAACGTTTTTAGAATGCTGAGATATTGAAAATCTGCAAAATTCCTCTCATGTTTTGAAACAATCTTTTGTATTATAGATTTTTTCTCCTAAAGAATCAAATAAATATATTTTTCCATTCATTTTACATAAAAATTTTTCACTTCTTCTATCTAAATCCATATTAATTTCTGAGTAAGAATTTGAAGCAATATCGTACTCGAACACTGATCCAGACTGTTTTCCAGCAATATAAATTTTATCATTAAATCCTACACACGAAATCATCTCCAGCTTACTCGGCAAAGCAGCCAAAACCTTTCACCTATTTTTGCAAACATCAAGCTTTTTAGCTGATGTAGTTTTGCATTCAAAATTTGACATTCCAAATGAAAAAATTTCACCTTTATAATAGCAAAAATCATTAAATAGAAGATTATTTTTTGACCGAAAACTGGGAAGCTTAAAATTGTCATTGAAAATTGCAGAGCCATGCTTAGGATGATTTAAAATGCCTCAATAGATATTGCTGTTAGGGAGGATGGATTTTCTGCCTAAAGTGAATCGTGTTGCGTATTCAATAACTGAAAAGTCATTTAGATCTATTCGTCTGATATAAGATTTGGTATGAGAATGAAAAAAATAGCATCAAAGATATTGGGACTCTATTTCTTGCTCATAGTTATCCTTCTTTAGTTCCAATTTATAAAGCATATTTATATAAAAATATGATCAAAGTCCTCAGATAATTTGACTAAGAACTGTAAGAATATTATTGCTTTTCTTCAATACTCGAATTTCATTATTTAAATAATCATTTAAAAATATCTTTGCTTGAAAAATGCTTTAATTAAAATATAAAAATTAATTAAAAAAGTATATCTGAAAAAGATGGATTATATTTGGTGTTTCCAACTCTCTTAGGAGTATGTTTCATTTTATTGTTTGATTTATTTAAGGTTGAAACCTCAATCTCAAGTTCTGATTAATGTTCAAATTAAGATATATGATAACATACCTGAGAATTAAGCTTTTATTGAGAAGTTTATTGAATTCTTTTATATAAATAGAATCATCATTCCGATCTTGATTATTAGCAAGAAATCCTCCTTTGATGACACTCTATATAGAACCTATAAAAGATTAAATTTATCTGGAAATATTTATCACCGAGTAAAAAAAAACTATATATTCTTAAATAAATCTAAATGCCATAAATGAAATAGGCAGCAGCAGTTAAAATTATTGGTTTATGCAGAGTTTAATTTAATAAAAAATTATGGCAGTTTACTTCTTATTTCTTCTAATTTTTACTGTACTTGGATCCATTCAGCTGTTTGTCATTTTTAGCTTTCAAACCCCAAGTTCCCTGATTTCATACTTCCAAGCTAATTTAACCCAGCAAATTGAGAACCCAAACACGTTTGAGACTATCTTTATTACAGCTAATAAAGAAACAGATTTTTTATCATTCTTTAAAGGATCTGCCATTATTGCAATTGATGCTATGTTTGATGCAACTCTTAGTCAATTTTTATTGTCCACTACTGAAAGTCAGGGAATTTTAAATTTTTATTTCGATCCAAATATGATCCCTAAAGGCGCCTTACAATATTATTTGCATGTACCTTGGCAAAGCGAACTGGCTGCTATCAAAAGCATTACAGACTATTTGGGATGAGCTTCAATTGGACTTTTAGGCAGCAATTCACTTGAATCTCTGAGACTTTCGAGTGAGTTTGAAAAGGAATTTGGAGAAAATATAAAATCGAGAATTGTCATTTCAGATATTATGCCAACAAATAGAATGGATGATATCGCAGGAAGAATCTTTAAGCCAAGTGGCTTACAAAATTTTGTTGTCTTATGTGAAGGAGAATTTATTGGTAATATAACAAAATCTTTGAAAAATAAAAAAATTTATAAAGCTGGCATCGGATTGTTGGTATGAAGCAAAGGGATATGAGGAAAGAAAGAAAATGGACTTTTATATTTAGTCGAGCAAGGCTTAGAAGATGCGTCATCCTATGAGGAATATGAAGCACTTGCAATCAAATATTTAACCATTTCACTTGTAACATATATAAATTCACTTTCAAATAATGAAAACGCAATGATCACAAATGAATCATTACAACAATTCGTGGAATCAAATACACTTAATCATGGGAAAATACCAATGTATTCTATAGTCAACATTATTAATTCATCCGGAGTAATTGTTGGCACTCTCTCAAACGCCAATCTTTCACTTTCTCATGAAGTTGTATACCCAGGAAATACAACAGAAAAGCCTTTGACTTCCAAAGCCAATTTATATATGTCTTTAACTACTTCAGGACAAGAACTTGATGGCACTTTTAACTCATTTCAACCAATTCAAGTTCAAGGCAATTTTTATGCCAGAGATTGAATAAATAATCATACCATAATACTTGAAAATTTCGATATAAAATTTACTGAAAACAAATGCGGAACAACTGTTTTTATACATGATCTCGATGCCAGTTGTTATGAACCCATAAAAGACGAATTAGGCTTAGTTTTCCTATTATCAGATTATTATGTAAGCGATGTAGGGATTATTCTCTTGCTAAGAGAGTGGAATATTTCAATAGCTAATGTTGCTGGAGCAGTCACAAGTCCGCTTCTTTCAAATAAAACTTTATACCCTGAATTTGTGAGGGTTATCTCAAGTGGGAATTATAATGCTGTTATTATGCTCAAGCTTTGCCAAGTTTTTGGATGGAAAAACGTAAATGTTGTATATGCTAATTTCAGCTCAAATATTGCTATGTATAACACATTTGCATATGAAGCAGAAAAGGCAGGAATTAAAATAGTAAATGACGAGGGAAAGCGCATGCTTTCAGCAAAATATGTAAGAACTCAGTTTGAAACTTATAAGAATGTTTTTCAAGCAATAAAAGACTCAAAAACAAGGATTTTTATAACTTTTCAAACAGTGACTTCGAATTATATGACTGTTGAAGGCCTGTATGATATAGGACTAAGAAAAGAAGATATTCTTGTTATTTTTCCTTCGAAAACTGGTGGACAATCAACAATTCAAAATTATCAGCAAGAATTTCTACCAAAATTATTAGAATTTTTATGTGGCTGTCTAAGTGTTAATTCAGTTGAGTATGCAGGCGATTTCGGAAACCAAATTCGAAACGAAATGGCGAGTTACTGAGGAAATCTTCCTGATTTTAAGGGATCACATTTCGACCAAACGCTACTTGCTGCTTATGGCTTGGATTTCACAATTAAAAAAGGTGAAGATTACGAAAATTCAACAATTTTAATGAAAAATATAAGGTCTCAACGAATTATTGGAGCCTCAGGAACTATCGCAATTGATTCAGCATCAAATGATAGGAGTTTTATGATTTTAAGCATTAATAATTTCTATGCAGCGAATACTACTGGTGTTTATAATGAAAGCATTGTAGGATATTATATTCCAACATCAAGTGTGGCTATCCAAATAAATTCTAATATAATATGGCCAGGTCCATCCAATATAATTCCTACTGATTTGGTTATAAATAATTCGGATTGCCCATTTGATATAAATTTGACTATCTGATCTGCCAAAGGCATTGCAGCTTTCTTTATTGTCTGCTCTTCGATTATTTTGAATGCTTCTATTGCATCATTTTACATTTGAAAAAGCAATTCAGTGGTGAATTATCCTAAATTGGAGCAGCAAAAAGCAATCCAATTTGCTGATGAAGTTATTATATTTTCCATGATAATCGAAATATTCCAATACGCTGATATTGGTCCGAAGTTTAAATTTGACCATTTCACTGAGTATTTAGGTAACATATTCAATATTGATTTAGAAAATATTTTAGATGATAAAGGATCGGCTTATTGAATAGGACTAAGTATCATATTTGGGGTGATATTGTTTTGGATCATTATGTGTGCAATCGTTCATCCCTTCTACGAACGCTATGTGAGAGCTGTTTTCTTCTTAAATTGGCTTTATGAATTAAAAAACATTTTAATGCCTATACTCGGAAATTTGTTTTTTCTTCCGATTTTAAATAATTTGATAACTGTTTTCAGATGCTCAAAATCTATTGGAATCGATTTAAATGAAAGTTACATGGATATTAATTGCAATGAATATTGTTGGCAAGGAACTCATCTAAACTATGCTATTGTTTCATATTTGGCTTTAATGCTGTATTTACCTATCGCAATTTTTAGAAGGCCATTTTGAATTAATATTTACGATGATGACAATCAAAACTTAAAATACCAATCTAAAAATCTCATAACAAAAAGCGCATTTCAAGTATTATTTATTGTCACCAATAAAATTATTTTAACTTTTGACAATTCTGATCAAGGATTTTTATGCCTAGGATTACTCATTATATTTATAGTATATAATATCAAAAATCTGCCATTTAATTATGACCGAATGAATATGTGACAGGTGTTGTTGTTGTGCTGCTTAGCATGATACACCTTAACAGCTTCTATTTCTATCCAATTCGAATCTTTATCTTTAGGACTTTTGATAGTGAATATTTTAGGTTGTGGCTTTATTATAGGATTTGGCTATTTTTTGCAAGCCAAAATATCCCCTACACTATTAATAACGCCACAGGAGCAAAGCATAGCATTGCTATTTAGATTTATGCTGTCATCTAGTATCGAAATAGAATCTATAAGCAAGAAATCTTTGAATTTTGCAAGCAGTATTTACAATTCAAAAGAAGAGATTGACTCTTCAAATAAAACAGAGCTCATTTCAATTTTTAAATCGATAATTCCAAACTCTCAGCTTGAAAATCCAGAAAAAAGTCCAGAGGAACAATTTTAAAATAAATCAGTACATTAGACTACTTTTGGTTAAGAAATTTTAAGATATTAGAAATTTATCATATATACTGATATACTGATACATCAAATTTATTTAAATTAATTATATTGGTTATCTATGCACTCCAATAAAATTTCTATAAGTGTTGCTTCATAGTAAATAACAGAAATTTTCTGCTATCTATATGGTTCTTTATTCATCTAGCTGTATTTTGATCATCAAAATCCAAAATAATCATATCAATTCCTATTGTTTTCTTAATCCTAAAATCAGGCTTTTCTTATCATTATTACTTATATTTGCATTTGCATATTTTAAATGAATCATGAATTCCACCATTGCGAAATTAATTTTATTGAATCAGGCTTCAACAAAATATTTGACATTTACAGAGTTTCCTCTTTTCATTGTACATCTTTCGCACATTCTATCTTCCATTTCATATATTTCTTCTATTTTTCAAGTTTCTTTCTGTTCTTTATGCAGCTAATTCTTCAAGACATCTAAAATAGAGAGATTTAAAAAGGCAGGAGAATGATCAGATTTGGATTTTTCAAATAAATGATAAATTTGAGAGTTTGTGCTTGCAATCTTATTTTGTTGAACGGCAATGAATCCTCTTCTGAATTTTCTAAGAATTTCCCAAAAAATTTAGGGTTTACCTAACGATTTAACTCGCTTACTTTGGTAAGGAAGGAATTAGGATGATTTAAAATGCCTCAATAGTTATTGCTGTTAGGAAGAATGGATTTTCTGCCTAAAGTGAATTGTGCTGCGCATTCAATAACTGAAAAGTCATTTAGATCTATTCGTATGATATAGGATTGGGCTTGAGAATAAAAAAAATAGCATCAAAAATATTGGAATTCTATTTCTTGTTCATATTTGTCTTCTTTAGTTGCAATTTATAAAGCATATTTATATTGAAAATATGATAAATGTCCTCAGATTAGCTTGAGGAATATATGAATATTTATTCTTCCTTTCAATACTCAATTTTTATCATTTAAAATATTCATTTAAAAGCATTATTAATTAAAAAACACTTTAATTTAAATATAACATTAATTAAAAATTTTATATTTTCAGCTATATATTTTAATTAAATGTGAACTCTTTTTTTCCAAATAATATTTAAATTTGATTTAATATTAGTTTCTGAAAATCTCAAAAATGTATATATATTTGAAGAGGATGAATTCTTTTTGGTGTTTCCAATTCTCTTGAGAGTTTGTTTTATTTATTGTTTGGTTTTTTAAGGTTGATTCTTTAATCTCAAATTATAATTGACGTTCAAGTAGATATATGATAGCATACTTATAAATTAAGCTCTTATTGAGAAGTTTATCGTGATTATTAGCGAGAAGCCCTCCTTTGACGATATTCTAAAAAATTTAAAATCTGAAATTATATCTGGGAATATTTATCACCGAGCAAAAAAAAAATAAGTCAAAATATTTTTAAATAAGTCTTAATACCATAAATAATTGAGAGCTGCAAGCAATTAAAATTATTGGCTTGTATAGTTTAATTTAATAAAAAATCTATGGCATTTTACTTCTTATTTCTAATTACAACTGTGTTAGGATCCATTCAGCTATTTGTCATTTTCAGCTTTAAAACTCCAAGCTCCCTGATTTCATACTTCCAAGCTAATTTAATCCAGACAATTGACCACCCAAACGTATTCGAGACTATCTTTATTACAGCCAATAAAGAAACAGATTTTTTCTCATTCTTTAAAGGATCTGCTATCATTGCAATTGATGCTATGTTTGATACAGCTCTTAGTAAATTTTTATTGTCCACTACCGAAAGTCAGGGAATTTTAAACTTTTATCTGGATTCAAATTTTATTTCTATCGGCGCCTCACAGTATTATTTGCATGTACCTTGGCAAAACCAGCTAACTGCTATTAAAAGCATTACAGACTATTTGGGCTGAGCTTCAATTGGCCTTTTAGGCAGCAATTCACTTGAATCTCTAAAACTTTCTAGTGAGTTTGAAAAGGAATTTGGAGAAAAAATAAAATCCAGAATCACTATCTCAGATATTATGCTAAAAAATAGAATGGATGATATTGCAGGAAGAATCTTTAAGCCAAGTGGTTTGCAAAATTTTATTGTCTTATGTGAAGGAGAATTTATTGATAATATAACAAAATCTTTGAAAAGCAAAAAAATTTATAAAGCTGGCTCCGGATTGTTGATATGAAGCAAAGGGATATGAGGAAAGAAAGAAAATGGACTTTTATATATAGTAGAGCAAGGCTTAGAAAATGCGTCATCCTATGAGGAATATGAAGCACTTGCAATCAAAAGCTTAACCATTTCACTTGTAGCATATATAAATTCACTTTCAAGCAATGAAAACGCTATGATCACAAATGAATCATTAAAGCAATTCGTGGAATCAAATACACTTAATCATGGGAAAATACCAATATATTCTATCGTAAATATTATTAATTCATCCCAAGTAATTGTGGGCACTCTCTCAAACACCAATCTTTCACTTTCTCATGAAATTGTATACCCAGGAAACACCACAGAGAAGCCTTTAACCTCCAAAGCAAATTTATATATGTCTTTAACTACTTCAGGACAAGAGCCTGATGGTTCTTTTAACTCATTTCAACCAATTCAAGCCCAAGGCAATTTTTATGCAAGAGATTGAATAAATAATCATACCATAATACTTGAAAATTTCAATATAAAATTCACTGAAAACAAATGCGGAACAATGACTTTTATATATGATATCGATGTCAGTTGCTATGAACCCATAAAAGACGAATTAGGCTTAGTTTTCCTAACATCAGATTATTATGTAAGCGATATAGGGGTTATTCTTTTACTAAGAGAGTGGAATATTTCAATACCTCATGTTGCCGGAGCGACGATAAGTCCGCTTCTTTCAAATAAAACTTTATACCCTGAATTTGTGAGGGTTATCCCAAGTGGAAATTATAATGCTGTTATTATGCTCAAGCTTTGCCAAGTTTTCGGATGGAAAAACGTAAATGTTGTATATGCTAATGTTACCTCAAATATAGCTATGTATAACACATTTGCCTCAGAAGCAAAAAAGGCAGGAATTAAAATAGTAAATGACGAGAAAAAGAGAATGCTTCCAGCACAATATGTAAGAACTCTGTTTGAAACTTATAAATACGTTTTTCAAGAAATAAAAGACTCAAAAACAAGAATTTTTATAGGTTTTCAAGCAGCATCTTATAATTTTATGACTATTGAAGGCCTATATGATATAGGACTGAGAAAAGAAGACATTCTTGCTATTTTCCCTACAAAAACAGGTGGACAAATAACAGTTCAAAATTATCAACAAGAATTTCTACCAAAGTTATTAGAATTTTTTTGTGGTTGCCTTAGTGTTAATTCAGTTGAATATGTTGGCGATTTCGGAAATCAAATTCGAAACGAAATGGCGTGTTACTGAGGAAACCTTCCTGATTTTAAAGGATCACATTTTGACCAAACGCTGCTTGCTGCTTATGGCTTAGATTTCACAATCAAAAAAGGTGAAGATTACGAAAATTCAACAATTTTAATGAAAAATATCAGGTCTCAACGATTTATTGGAGCCTCAGGAACTATCGCAATTGATTCAGCATCGAATGATAGGAGTTTTATGGTTTTGAGTATTAATAATTTCTATGCAACAAATACTACTGGTGTTTATAATGAAAGCATTGTAGGGTACTATATTCCCACATCAAGTGTGGCCATCCAAATAAATTCTAATATAATATGGCCTGGCCCATCTAATATAATTCCCACAGATTTGATCCTGGATAATTCGGATTGCCCATTTGATACAAATTTTGCTCATAGCTCAGTCAAAGGCATTACAGCTTTCTTTATTGTCTGCTCTTCGATTATTTTGAATGCTTCTATTGCATCATTTTACATTTGAAAAAGCAATTCAATGGTGAATTATCCTAAATTGGTAGAGCAAAAAGTAATCCAATTTGCTGATGAAATTATAACATTTTCTATGATAATCGAAATATTCCAATATGCTGATATTGGTCAGAAGTTCAAATTTGATTATTTCACAAATTATTTAGGTAACATATTCAATGTTGATTTAGAAAACTTTTTAGATGATAAAGGATTAGCTTATTGAATAGGACTTAGCGTCATATTTGGGGTGATATTGTTTTGAATCATTATGTGTGCAATTGTTCATCCCTTCGTTGAAAAGTATGTGAGACTTGTTTTCTTCTTAAATTGGCTTTATGAATTAAAAAACATTTTAATGCCTATACTCGGAAATTTGTTTTTTCTCCCGATTTTAAATAATTTGATAACTGTTTTCAGATGCTCAAAATCTATTGGAAGTGATCTAAATCAAAGCTACATGGATATTAATTGCAATGAATATTGCTGGCAAGGAACTCATCTAAACTATGCTATAGGTTCATATTTGGCTTTAATGCTGTATTTACCTATAGCAATTTTTCGAAGGCCATTTTGAATTAACATTTATGATGATGAAAATCAAAACTTAAGATTCCAGTCTAAAAATCTTATGACAAAAAGTGTATTTCAAGTATTATTTATTGTCATCAATAAAATTTTTTTATCTTTTGAAAGTTCTGTTCAAGGATTTTTATGCTTAGGATTACTCATCCTATTTATAGTATATAATATCAAAAATCCCCCTTTTAATTATGACAGAATGAATATGTGGCAGGTTTTGTTGTTATGCTGCTTAGCATTATACACCTTAACAGCTTCTATTTCTATCCAATTCAAGTCTTTATCTTTAGGACTTATGATAGTGAATATTTTAGGCTGTGGCTTTATTGTAGGATTTGGCTATTTTTGGCAAGCCTCAAAATTTCCTGCATTATTGATAACGCCACAGGAGCAAAACATAGCATTGCTATTTAGATTTATGCTGACGTCCAGTACCGGAATTGAATCCATAAATAAGAAAGCTTTGAATTTGGCAAGCAGTATTTATGATTCAAAAGAAGAAATAGAGATTGACTCTTTAGATAAAAAAGAGCTTATATCAATTTTTAAATCGATAAATCCAAACACTCAGCTGGAAAACCCAGAAAAAAGTCCAGACGAACAATTTTAAAAAAATCTATCTAATTGTTATATTAGATTACTTTTGGTTAGATAATAGTAATTTATTAAATATGCTGAAATAGATTATTTATTAAATTTATTGAAATTAATTATATTGGTTATCTATAGACTCCAATAAATTTTCTATAAGTGTTGCTTCATAGTAAATAACAGAACTTTTCTGATCATCTATATGGTTCTTTATTCATCTAACTGTATTTTGATCATCAAAATCCAAAACAATCATATCAATTCCTATTTGTTTTCTTAATCCTAAAATCAGACTTTTCTTATCGTTATTACTGATATCTGCATTTACATATTTTAAATGAATCATGAATTCCACCTTTGCGAAATTAATTTTCATTGGATCAGGCTCTACTAAAATAAAAAATTCAGGGTCTTCAACAAAATATTTGACATTTACAGAGTTTCCTCTTTTCATTGTACATCTTTCGCACATCCTATCTCCCATTTCGTATGTTTCGTCTACTTTTCAAGTTTCTTCTTGTTCTTTTTGTAGTTGATTTTTCAAGACATCTAAAATAGAGAGATTTAAAACGGCGGGAGAATAATCAGATTTGGATTTTTCAAATAAATGATAAATTTGAGAGTTTGTGCTTGTAATCTTATTTTGTTCAACTGGGATGAAATTTTCTTCTGAATTCTCTGTGAGAAAGCCATTAGCGATAAGAAATCCCGTGGTAAATTTTTTGATTGCCAATAAATTGTAAATTAGGAGCAATGATAGGGAAATTAAAGTGTCATCTTTTGATCTTAAAAATGCGTATAAATCGCTTTTTATTGGATTTGGTGAAGAATTTGGAGATAATTGAAGATTATCCAAGGAGTTTATGAAGTATCAGTATCTATCCTCATTTGCCTCATTTTTTCGTCTTTGAATTTGTACCAAGGGCTCAGGATTTAAAGCCAAATCAAGTATTGAACTTTCAAGATTATCAGAAAATAAAATATAAGCTAAGCAATTTTGCACTATTGGATATTTTATTATTTTCATAATTTGGCTTGCTAAAAATAAAGATACAGGTATAGAAGTTTGATATTCTTTTCTTTCTATAGATCCAATTCCCCCTACAATTACCGGAAACATCGCAATTCTCATAAAATAATCCGCAAGCTCTTTATTGAATTCTTCTTTTCCAATTTCAAATATATCATTCACATATAACAAATTATCAAGATTATCCGTAATAATATTCATTGCACTCTCAAAATCAATTTTTGCATTAATTTTTCCATTCATATCAATTCATTCTTCTCTAATAGAAGAAACCAAACAATTAAAAAATCCAGACTCAATTATATATTGCGAAATTCTTTTATCTTCCACTAAATTATATCTTACGCTTTAAAATCGTCAAAATAACTGCCCTTGCCCCAGTCCTTATCATAGTCTCTTTATAATTCAAAAACATCAATGCTCCTGTATATAATCGAAAATCTTTTTCTATTATAAAAATTTGCAATAAAACTGGGTCTAAATTTATTGCAATTCCTTTCAATAAAGATAAATAATTTTCAATAATTTCATCATCTGTAAAATCAAAAGGATAACTTACTATTTCTTGATAAAATTGAGTTTTTAGTAAAAAGATGAGGCTTTCTATTTGGGTTAAGTTATGAATTAGCATGGTTGCAGTCTGTATGAGTTGGATAGAGACTTCTCGATCGTTTTGAAGAAAGAGTATTTTTGTAAATAAAGATTCCATTGCATTAACTCGAAAGTATCTAGTTATTGAATACTGGAAAAATGTGTGATGATTTTGCTCGCTTCATATTAAACCTTCTCCTATTGTTCGAAGCAGTTCAACGACCTGAAGAGAATTATCGCTGGTGACTTCTTCGATTCTGGACAAATCTCGGTGCTTTGATCTTGGTAAGGTATTACTGGAAGATTTCTATTGAAAATTTTGTTTTTCCGGACCATTTGCCTAACATTTTTATAAAAGCGGTAAGATTCATACAAGTGAAAATGAATTGGATTTTGATGATAATTTGAAAAAATAATTTAAATATGCTATAATATAAGAAGGATATTTAAAATAATTTATTGATCACAGAAAGATATTGCATTGTTAAAAATTATTTATTATCATAAACAGCTTGCCATACAAAATGCAGTTGCCTCAGGAGATTCAAAATCCAAAATACAATTCAATATGCAAGCTGTAAAATCTTCAGATTCATCATTATAATTTTCATATATTTCTTTACTCTTCAAATATTCGCTTAAAAATGCTTCCAAAGCGCAATCGCTTGCTTCTCGTATTTGATTAAAATAAATCATGCTTATATAATAATAATTTATCTCTGCAACCTCTTTTTCATTCCAAAATTCTTTAGCACATATTTCACTGTTTGGCCAAAATCTTCTTTTTGTGTTGCAATTTTTCACTTCTTCGCTGCTTAACCATTTCATTTCAATTTTTTGAAATTGAAGATATTCTTTATCGCCTGGATTTAAAGAACAATACCCAAAGCGATCTTTATTGTATCCACAACTGCAAAATCCTTGAATAAAATAAGAAGTCTTTGGGTCTGCTTTTGAAACACAATTTTTCTCATTTGTATTGTAACACCTTACAGGTGCTTCGCTAAGAGATTCTAAAATTTCAGTGCAAAAATATTGGCTTCCTCCATTGATATTGCTGCATGTCCCTGAACTGCACATTAAATTTTTGTTTCTGACACAATTGTTTACTGATATTTCTGTCCCAGGATTAAGGCTTCAATATTCAACGCAAACATTTAGGCTTGGGTTTGTATTAGAAATTTTATTACAACCAGCATTATAAACACAATCAAAATCACTTGAACAGCCAAAATTTCCAATTGCGATCAAGGGTTTACAAAATCCATAGCCTTCGCTGATTTCTTGGCAAGAAAGCCCAGGATTGCACTGTTCACTTGCTGTGCATTTTCCATCAGATTTGATTCCTTCACATAAAAAATTTGTACCGCAGCGTAAAGAGTAGTCACAATCTGAATGAGTTGAACATTTTTCGCCTGGGTAGCTTTTTTGTTGATAAATTTTTTGGTAAATACATGAATAGTTTTTGGAATTTGAATCGGGAATACAAAATTGGGTTTCAGGGCATTTTTGGATGTAATAAGTGTCAGAAATTGAATTGTAGTAAGCGCAGGTGGAAGTGGAAAAGGTTTGAGATGAATCTTTGCAGGTATAGCTTGGGCAATCGGCTGTGGGAGAGTCAAATCAATTGTAAGGTAAGAAGGAAGTTTGGGAAGAAAGACTTGTTTCTTTGCTTGAGGCAAGAAATGCCAAGGAAAGAAAGAAGAGAACGGGAAATTTCATTTTTAAAGGATTTATTTATAATTAAATAGCTTTAAAATTTTATATGAATATTTGATTATCAACAATATAAGAAGGAATATATTTTACTTTGGTATTACCTTAAATATATTAATTCTTAATTTTTATAGAGCATGTGATTCCTATTAAATATTTTTAAATTTAGCATAAGTTAGCATTAATTTCAATTTCAAATTCTTTCATTTTGGTTAAAGCCACTATTACAATTCTCCAATTAATTATGCAAAATAAAGTTTTTTATCTAAACCTTAGATATTTCTGAAATGTCTATATCAACACAAATCAGTGTCTGGCTCTGTGAAGACCAAACCAATTTCCCTGTATAATCTCTATTTTCATCATTATCCCCATCTTTTCCTCCAGAATCTTCCAAATAAGTTTTATTTTCTATAATTTCTTCATTTTCTTCAAATTTCCACAACTTCACAGTCCCATCATCACTTCCTGAAGCAATTAATTTGCCACACGGTGAAAATCCAACAGTTCATACTGAGCTTGAATGACCCAAATATTCTTTTACCTTTCTCTGATCATCCAAATCTCATAAAATTATAGATTTATCTTGACCTCCTGATATCAAATATCTCCCACACGGTGAAAAACACACAGATCATATAGAGTCACAATGTCCTTCTATTATATTAACAGGATTTGGAGTGTCTATTTCCCATATATTAATAGTCTGATCACGACTTCCTGAAGCCAAAAATTTTCCACATGGTGATCATGCTACAGACCATATTATATCTTCATGCCCAATAAATTCTTTTATTTGTTGTTTTATTTCAATATTCCACACTTTTATGGTATTATCAATTCCTGCAGCGATTAAAGTGCCACATGGTGATCATTTGACGCTTCATAGATTTTCCCAATTTCCTTCAATTTTAAAAATAACTTCTCCATGATCATATTCATAAATTTGTATAGTTTTATCATTACTTGCTGATACTAAAAATTTCCCACATGGTGATCAGGCAACTGTTCATACAGAATCTGCATGAATTAAAAATTTTTTTATTTCTTTTTCGAAATTTCAAATTCTTACTGATTTATCGTCACTTGAAGAAGCCAATAAATTTCCATCAGGAGACCATGCAACAGATCATATAGAATCCTCGTGGCCTTTTAAAATTGAAATTTGTTGAAAAGTTTCTGAGCTTCAAATTTGAATCGTTTTGTCGTGGCTTGCAGAAGCAAATAGGCATTGACGAGGTGAAAACGCAACACATCATACAGAATCAGAGTGGCCTTCATATTCTTTAATTATTTGCTTTGTGTTTGGATTCCATAAATTCACGAGTTTATCTTGGCTACCTGTTGCTATTGAGTTTCCTGAAGGTGACCAAGAAATAGATAAGACTGAGTCTGAATGGCCAATAAATTCATTTATTTTTTCATATGTCTCAACATTGAAGATTTTTACAGATTTATCATTGCAAGCGCTTGCTAAAAGTTTCTCACAGGGAGACCAAGATATAGATCAAACTTGGTCTGAATTTCCACTTATTTCATGAATTAATTCTTTTGAGTTTCAAATTTTTATTGTTTTGTCTTGGCTACTGGATGCTAAGAAATTTCCAGATGGGGATCAAGATAGACATAAAATTGGATCAGAATGTCCTTCTAAGGTATAAATTTTTTGGTATGTTTCAGAGCTTCATATAAGGATTTTTAAATCATTTCCTCCTGAAGCTATATATTTGTTATTTGAATTTCAAGAAACAGATAAAACTGAATCTATATGCTCATTAAGCTCTTTATTATGGTCACTATTATCTAAATCCCATATCCTTATTGATTTATCATGACTACCTGAAACAATTTTATTTCCAAGGGGATTCCAAGAAACTGATAACACTGATGAAGAATGTCCAGATAATTCATTCACTTTTTTATTTTTTTCAATATCTCATATTTTTATAGTCATATCATGGCTTCCTGAGGCTAAAAAATCTCCTTTTGGGGATCATGAAAGAGTTACTACAGACTCTGTATGATCTTTATATTCACAATAAAGGGAATGAGAGTTCTCATCAATTTTTCAAATTTTTATTGATTTATCATCTCCAGCAGATGCTAAATATTTCGCATTTGAAGACCATGAAACAGATCATACAGAATCAATGTGGTTTATCAGAGGAATGAATTGGCCAAATTTTATATTGGAAATATTTGAATTTTTTAATTTTGTGTAGAGAAGTTGGGATTGAGATAAATCGACACCTTCCAGATAAGAATTTTCTAAATTTGTTTTGTAAAGAACACTTTTTGATAAGTCTGCATATGGAATTCTTATGTTACTGATATCACGATCTATGAATGAAAAATTTGAATAATTTAGAATTGTGATCGAGTTTGAAGATGCGATATCAAAATCTTTGCAACTTCTTGAAAGTAAAACTATTTGATATAAAATTTCTTTTTGCTCTTTGCTAAGCATTTCTCTTAAAATCTTAAATGTGTTTAGTTTGCTGGTGAGATTTAATTGATTGAAATAGCTTACTCTTAATTCTTCGCTGTTATTTCATTTATTGATATCTTTGAAAATTGATATCGAAAAAAAATAATCAAGGCGAGGCTCTACAAATATCTCATTTATTTTAATGAAATCTTTGTCAAAAAATTTTTTATTCCAAATATTGAGATCATTTCATGCTTTTTCTTCAGCATTCTTTTTTCCAATAAGCTTATCAAATTTTTTCACAGCATCTTCTTCAGAAATCAATAAAAGTTCTTCACTTTCGCTAAATCCTACTTTTGGGACTCTTTGTATACCTTTAATGTCATTGAGATATTTTAAACAAATCTCAATATTTTTATTCAACAAATCTTCATTCTCAATCAATTTTCTTTTTATTTCCTTTATTTCTTCATGTGATTGCCTTATAAGAGTTGATTTTTTGCTTCAGAGATGCTTTAATTTCTGCTCGATGTGATGTAAAAGGTTGTGTTTGCTATTCTGATCAAATTCAATGAACAAAGGTTGCGGATTATGCAAAGCTGACGATTTTAGCTTTAAATGATCGTAAAGACATTTCTTGCAGAAGAAAAGGTTGAGTCCAGAGCAATTGCAATATGATACCGCCTTTCTTGGACAATCACTATTAGAGCATTGCATATTTTATACCAATCTAATTAATAAGCATTATTTTATGCAATTTAACGTTATTTCAGTCTCTGAGGCTTTAATTATTTCAAAGTTATATTAAATAATTATTTGAATAATAAATTAAGATTGTTGTCATCAAATTAATATAAAAGGATCGTGCATCATAGCAATCTTATAGCAATCCAAATAATTCAACAAAAAATAAACCAAGAAATAAATTGTCAATTTAGACGACTTATTATATCTAACTGAAATTTAATATTTAGATAGATTTACTTCTAAATTTATGTAGCTCCAGTGTCAGTATCAAAGTTAACTGTGGTATTGCACACAGTTATAGGCCCTTCATATTGCTTTATCTCATAATCAGTGAAATAATCATAGGATTCAGTATTGATCTCTGGAACATCATCATGCTGTATAGACCATAAACTGAATCCGAATGTACCTGTCCAGTTACTTCCTATAATAGTATTTCAGTCTGTTTGAGATGTCAAAATTCCAACTGTTGAAGCAGCCAAACTTCGAATAGAACTTCCCATGGTGAAAATAAAATTTTGGTTTAGTTTTTGAGTTTTACTCCAGGCATAATTTGTGACCTCTATGTATATATTGCCTGAGACTAATTCTAAGTATGGAGTAACGACCTCGATTAACTCTAAAACTTGTTTCTGAGGATTTCCGCATGGAAAGCAAGGAAATAGATAAATTCCAAATCTTTGGAATCCAGCACTCTGAGCATTTTGTATATTACTTACTAAGTTAGGGTCAACAGCGCCATATGAAGTATAAGCTCGAATTAAAACGAAAGTATAGCCTTGATTGAGCAAGCAAGCGAATGACTCTTTGCTAGTAGCAATCGATATGTCTACTCCAAGACTGGCAAGAGTGGATTGCAAAAAACATAAGACAAGGAAGAGAATAATCTTTCTCATTTTATTCCCCAAATTATTTAGGGGAAATAATTATCACACAATAGATATAATAGATATGATGACGTCACATTGAAATTTAATAAGGTAATATATTTGAAGCTTTAAATTGAATTATATATTGAGTTATTTGAGTAATTCCCAGATTTTTCATTTTATATTAATAAATAGACATCTGATCTGATCTGATCTTACAGATTTTTGGCAGGCTGCCAAAAAAGAATAATTGAATTATGCGTCTGTTTATACATTAACTCAATTTATATATTTACCTCAATCAATTAAGCTTTAAACTAATAATTATTTGTAAAATTTTATGATTTGATTGGCAGTTCCTGGCTAATTTACTTTTTAAAAATGGCAAAATAATTTTGACTTATATCGACACAAAAATTAGTAAAATTTATATTTCTTTAGAGTATCAATATAAACTCTGAAAAACTGGCTATTTGGAAGAATCATTAGAGGTTTAATTCAATAAGGATTTTGAATAAGACTGTTAAAAACTTATCAATTGATATCGATTATAAAATATAGTTAGCCAAGTAATGTTTATATATAAATTCTTTGATATAATCTTTATTATTATTTTTAAAATATAAAATTATATCGAAATTTTGGTATATAACCTTAGAACGTTCTTAAAAAGTATATAATATAAAATCAGTCCTTATTTATTATGAAAATTATTATTTAAAAGACATAAACTATACTGTTTCTAGACCCGTTTTAGCAAGCTACTTGTAGGTATTTTGAAGATTTGCAAGCAATTAATTTAATTTTTTAAATAAATTTCTCAAAAATAGACACACTAATTTATATATATTCTGAAGTTTATTGAATATAATTATTATACTTTATTGAGATTTAAAAGAGACTTTAGAATTACTCAATTTTAAACTCGTTTCTAAATTTGGCAATCTCCTTAAGTTAAAACTTTTAGGCTAAATTTATATAATCTTAAATCAATTCAGCTATCTCTCTAAACTATTACAAAATAAATTGTAGATATAACCTTTTACCAAATAGAAAAATATATTGAAAATTAACCCAATAACTGATTTATAAAATTTATACCATCTCTGCAATCTATTGAAGGATTTATTTTTCTCAAGCAAATATTACTCGCACTTCATTTCATTTTTGCAAGGAATTCGAGAGTGCTTCTTTAGTACCTTTACAAGGCTCTACAAAAATAGACTCAAAAGAGTGAATTCTATCAAGCAATTTTAAATGCTTGCTGAAAAGCTTGCAGAAATTTTTGCATAAGAGCATTTGCATACATATTCCTACATAAAAAATACATTCTGGCTTGAAATATTGCTTGTTCATCATCATAAAAGCAAAGATGGTGATGAAGTGGTTCATTGGATTTAATTTCGTTTTGATGGAATGATAGAAAGACTAGATATTTGAGCTAAATAGAGATATCCCTTATATCAGCTCTTCAAAAATAGCTTTATACCAATAAGAAATTGACTAAAGAATCAAGTTGACTGTCCAATATCAAAAATTACTTCATTTATTGCTCAATAAGTCGTAAATAAAAAATTTCAAATATAATCTAATTCTCAATTCAAGAATTTTTAAAGAATTAATTACTTACAAGAGTATATACTTTAGTCATCTACGCAATATCATAGGAACACTGGTTGTTTTCAAACATATGAATTTATTTTTTAATTTTATAGGAATCATCTTTAGGTATATTAAAATAAAAATAAATCTTATATGGCTTTGTCGAAATAAAGCAATCTTTTTTGATTTAGATCAAACTTGAAGTATAATATGTCAGGAATCGCAGCGTGTTAGGGTGTTAGGGTGTTAGGGTGTTAGGGTGTTAGGGTGTTAGGGTGTTAGGGTGTTAGGGTGTTAGGGTGTTAGGGTGTTAGGGTGTTAGGGTGTTAGGGT
>CATKHM010000324.1:0-21975 GCA_949751825.1 Blepharisma undulans
TGGATTTGAGGTATTTTGGTAATATAGTTCTTGAGAAAATTATAGCCACTGGCCTTCCAAATCTTTTTTCAAGCTCGCTTAGAAGTCTGGCATAGATTTTTCTTACTGCTTGGAGTGATCTATAGTGAAACATGATTACTACAGCTTGACGGACTGCCCCTCTGAATTTTCCCTCAAATTCACTTGCTCCTGTAATAAGAATGTCACGAAGTTCGCCTTTGAGGTCACTTGCGGATGCTTCAATCTCACCTAAGGTCTGGGCAACGTGGTATTCGAACTCAGTTGGCTCTTTTCCTTTCTTGATGATTTTCTTTTTTGCGTCTGACATGTGGACCCTATTTATTACAATTTTGGTTAGTTATAGAAGACTAAGAGTAAGTGAATTTTGAGTTTTTAGGCAAATTTTATAGATATTTAGGGAATTTTTGATGATTTGTTATAGAAATTATATTTTAATTAAAATATGAGAGAATTTCTGGAGAAGTTGTTGGGATTAAATTTAAATAGTGAAATGCTGTTAGTAATATATAATGTGAAACTTCGTTGGAGCAAATAAGATTTGCACTGATAGAAATATAGCAAGAGAGCATATGTTGCACCTAGCAAGGCTTAAGAAAATGAGATCTTCGGTAAATTGTAATCCACCAAGAACTATGTCTCATCTTAAAATTAATGCAAAGAAAGAGCAAATCAAAAGAGATAAAGAAGAAATAGTTGAACATGATAATAAGCTACTACTTAAAAAAATGCTGGAAATCGACAAAAAGCCATCTTCCGTTACTCCTAGAAGCCTAGGAACTCCTCGAAACAAGTCATTAAATAAAGCGAACAGATTAAATGAATTATCTCGAATATCAAGGGAAAATCGAAAAATACTGAAACAGATACAACTTGCAAAACCATCATACTCTAATCATAAGCTCAAAAAAGACTATGAATACAGTCAATATCTCTCTCACAATTTGTCTGAAAATGCTGGCAGAGTTCCAAGATCAGTTAGCTTCACATCTGAGTCATTTATTACAAGTTCAGTAAGCATTGAGGCTCCAAGGCCACTGAGCGCAGTGCAGCAAAGAAGTGTCGAGTCAAATTCTATTAGGCCTATGACTGCTGATGGGAGAAATCGAATTCCTAAATCATTTTTATAAAACTGTAACCTTTTCTGAGCAAAGCCATATCAAAGATTTGTGATTATGAATTTTATTTAATAAATAATTTTGGTCTATTTCCATTCCAGAAAGAACAATTTTTAAATAATTTCCAGAACGATCTCAGCATAATAAATATAATTTTTAGCATTTTTTCAATTCTGTTACACATCACCATTTTATTATTCAAATTAAAAAATTAGACTTCAATCGTTCATCAAAAAAATTTCCAATATGTCATGCAATGCTGAATCAGAATTTGAAGCTGACCAGTGCTCAGAATATTCTCTTGCAAGCACAAGAGCAAGCCTGGAAACAAATGAGGATTGTGGATGCTGGCAAAGGACAGAATATATACCATTCGAATATCCACAAAACCCAGAAGACTGCATTGAGCTTTATACTCCAATATCATTGGATAAAATAAATAAAATTGAACAGCGAAATAAAAGGCTGAAAGACATAATAGACAATTTGGATGAAAATTATGTATATAGTGCAGATGATCTTTCAATTCATCAAGAGCCAGTAGTGTTGGGAAACCCATTTGAATCCACATTTCATAGGCGTAGGAGTGCAGTAGTTATGGAAAGGCTGGATTCTTTATAAATATACACATAAATAACTTGTACATATGCTAATAAAAAATTAGAGTGTTAAATGATTTTCTTATAAATATTTAGGCTCAGAACCATATTTATTTTTTATTAGAGAAGAAATAATTAGGATAATAGTGGAAATTGAAATAAATTGCCATCTTCCAACTTCTCAGACTTATAAATTTTTAAATAAAATAGGACTCATTTTTCCATTAAAATTGGCTTTGCTCAGTTTTTAAAATTTTTTACTGGTTATCGTATTTTCTTAATAAAATTTGGTATGATTAATTTCAAGGTTTTAGTAATTTATTAAAATTTATATAACGCATTTATCTGTTAAATGATTTAAATTAAAAGTCAAATCCTCTAATTTTGCTTAATACCTGGCTACAAAACCTTGTCAATTCTTTGCTATAGCTCAACGGAAGCCCTTTTACATCTTGTTCATTCATTTCATCTAAAATTTCAATTCCTTTTCTCAAATCTTCAAGTTTTAGTACATCTTGAAGTTTTCTTTGATTTTCATATAAATTAACCCTTGGACTTCTAACCCTGGGTGACAAAATTGATGGAGAAGGTGACCTAGAAGTCATAGGCTTCTTAAAAAATTGATCAATTTGAGGCTTTATTCTTGAAAATGGAGATCTCGTTTTCGGCGAAGTAGGAGTTGTCGGCCTAAAGTGTGATAAATCTTGATACAAAGAAAAATTCGGAATTGCTGTTGTAGATGTAGCTGGTTTTGTTTTGATTTCGCTGCGAAAAGCTTTCCAGTTACTTTGGCTTGATTTTTGGCTTTTAAATGAGAGTTCGAGTTTTTGCTTGAAATCGCTCAATCTGTCGTTGGAGTTCTGTCGACTGAGTTTGTCGACTTTGTATTTCGATTCGAAGAATCGGTCTTTATTGCCGTATTCACTAGATGATCTGAGTGACATTTTAAGAATATTAATAGCGAATTTAATAATGTAGGCAATTGAATGCCAAGCGTCTTTTTTATATTTTATTGGTTATGATATTAAAAATATCAATTTTTAAGAATTTATTAAAATTTTGGTTTTGAGATATTTTATCTATGTAATTTTAATTATGCAACGATTTAACTAGATTTTTATTTTATTAGTAATTAAGAGCTCTCTTCCTCAAAGTGGTTTTGGTTAAATCTCCCAATCTTTGGCTTTCTTCCATCAGTAAAAGTCATATTTCCATATCCATGCTGAATTCCTTCTACCCAGTCTCCAGCATAGCAAGATCCATCATTCCATTTCATTTTCCCTTTTCCGTTTCGTTTGTCTCCTTTAAACTCTCCTCTATACTCATTTTTCGACGGCCACACAAAGTACCCTTTTCCTTCTTTTACGTCATTTCTAAAGTCTCCAATATATATATGTCCTTGAGCTGTAATAATTTTTCCCTTTCCATGCTTTTTGCCATCCTGAAACATCCCTTGATAAACTGTATTATTTCTATAGGTATATTTTCCATACCCATGAGGTTTTCCATCTAAAAATTCTCCAACATACTTATCACCAGTTTCCACATAGCTTTCAATGCCTCTTCCATGCTTAATGCAAGCATTCCATTCCCCTTCATAAGAATCTCCATTAGACCACGTATGTTTCCCCCATCCATGCGCTTTGGAATCACTCCAATCGCCAATATAACAATCTCCATTAGGACTTGACCATTTTCCTTTGCCATGCTTGACTCCGCTTACCCACTCCCCTTGATAGACTTCTCCATTGTTCCATACATATATCCCAATACCATGTGCTTTCCCATTAGCGAATTCTCCAGTGTATTTGTTTCCATTGGAATAATGCTCAATCCCTCTACCTTGGCGGACGTCATTTCTCCATTCCCCGAAGTAAATTCTTCCATTGTCATAAGTCATCTTGCCTAGACCATGCCGCTTGTCATTTAGCAAGTCTCCTTCATACTTAGCGTCATTGAATTTTCTGACAGAATTTGGAACCAGCCTTCTTCTTTCATCATCACTCAGCTTATTTTGATAGTCTGATCTAAGCAAGTCTTCGTAGTTTTCGTAGTTTGGCAAGCGAATTTCTTCGTTTCTTGGCCTTATTTGAGAGATCATGGATTCTTTATCTCGGATCAGTCTTTCTATTTCGTCTATTTCGCCTTGGGACATATACTCGTTCCATTCCATTTTAGAATTTTGAATTAATATATATAAAATGAAACAATTTTTTACTGTTCTAGAAAAAGCAAAAGAGCTGTATTTGAAGAGATAACAGGGATAATTAATCGTTGTCGGCCATACTATGCCTAACGCACCAGATCCCATCCGAACTCTGAAGTTAAGCGGCATAAGGCGAGGTTAGTACTTGGGTGGGGGACCGCCAGGGAAGCCCTCGTGCTGACAGCTAAACTTTTATTTTGAAACTCTTCACTGATAAAATTTCTTTGAGTTTTATAACCACTTCATATTTTGCTCAAATCATGCCTTCTCTTAGTTTATTAAATATTTAAGTTATATTTGTATTTTATTATTTTAAATAGTGACAAAGCTTGCTAATATATCTTAAATGTGTTTATTCTTAGCTTTCCTCCCTCTCTTTCTAATTATTAAATATTTAAATAAAATTCAAATAAATGTCAGACGCCTCTACATCACCATCAAGTTCAGAATTACTTGACTCTGTAACCCCAATGCCCATGTCTAGATCAGTCCGCAAAAGACCTCGCTCTTCAAATGATTTTTTTGAGCTCTTAAATTGTCCTATATGTTTTGACTACTACACCCCTCCAATCATCAATTGCAAGAAAGGGCATTCTTTTTGTATAAACTGCATTGAGAGGATGGAAAGGGCAAGTGGGGATTTAAGATGTCCACAATGCCGCTCTCCAATAGATAAAACAAGCAGAAACCACTTAATTGAAGACCAACTTGAAAAAATCACTGTAGGATGCATATGAAGAGAATATGGCTGCAAAATAAGAATTTCGCTGACTGAAAGAGAAAACCATGAAAAGACTTGTGACAAAAGGCCTGGAGGAGTTTTTTGCTACTTTGCACATGAGCCTCTTGGAAATAGCTGCTCCTGGAAAGGAAATCCTTTACAATTGCCGAAACATTTAGAACAATCTCATGACATACAGCCAATTGAAAGAGGCAGAATTGTGAAATTCTTATGAAATCCACCCAGACAAGATCAAGCACGATTTAGACACAGAGTAATTAAGATTGGATACCCTTCAGAGTGCAGTAAAACATACTTTATTTTGGAGCATATTTATATCCCAGACTGCAAACAATTGCTATTTATGGTCAGAACTTTGGACAGTGAGGTAAAAATTCCGTATAAAATATCAATTTTAAATAGAGCTGATGATGAAAACAAAGTTTGTTTTAAAGGAAAAACAGCTGATTTTGAGGATATTGGGCTGCTAAGTCAGTATCCTAATATTGATAAAACAAAGATTTTTGCAATTCATTATGATACATTACAGAGTTATTCATTTCAAAATCAAGAAGATGGATTGATATATTTTTCTCTGCATGTTGAGTTCATGGGTGCAGGGCAGCGAGAAGAAGTTGATGATTAATTCAATTTTAATTTATTTAATTAAATTTTAGATATGATATAAATATCCAGATTGGGGCAAAAACTATAAGAATTTTTGGAGAATGGTCTATTAATACTAAAATTTGCAGATAGGAGTGTGAGGTCCCATAGCTCAGCTGGTTAGAGCGCTGTGCTAATAACGCAGAGGTCCTGAGTTCGATCCTCAGTGGGACCACTTTTTATTTTTTTATATAATTTACTTTGATTACAGAGCTTCGCATTTTGCAGTTAGGCTAGGCTAAGAATATCAAGTTTAAAAGCAAGCATAAAGTTTTATTCAAATACATTCATTAAAATGATAAGCAGTTAAATCATAAATATTTTTTGATTTCTCTATAGTTTATCGAGAAATTATGTTTTTAAATAAAACTACAAAATATCATGGTGTATTCATTTCTTCAATTAATTGCTCATGATTAGATAATTTCTTCATTTAATTTGAAATTCCTGGATTTCTCTATTGCTTTAATAATTAAGAAAAATGAATTCAGATGAAGAGAATAAAGAAGAGCAAGACATTGAAAATAAAATAATCCCTGAAATTCAAGAAATATCATATGACATTTCAAATGAAAACCACGAAAATGAAGAAGCCTTCGAAATTCGACAAATATCATACGTGCTATCAAACGGAAATCGCTATGAAGGCGGATTTGTGAATGGTAGTAAGAATGGAAAAGGAAAATATTATTGGAGTAACGGCGATTTCTATGAAGGAGACTATGAAAATGGTCTTAAGCATGGCTTTGGCGTTTTTTCATATGCAGATGGGAGAAGGTACGAAGGAGAGTATTTTAAAGACGATAAACAAGGGCAAGGAAAAATTTATTACGACAACGGAGATTCTTATGAAGGTGAATTCAAAAATAATTTAAGAGATGGATATGAAGTTTATAGAATGGCGTGTGGGGATAGATATGAAGGGTATTACAAAGATGGAATTGCTGAAGGGCCAGGAAAATATATATTCGCAGGTGGGACTGTTTTTGAAGGAATATATGTAAAAGATGAAAGAGAAGGAAAAGGAATATTAACAAAGCCGAATGGAGTAAAGTATGAAGCGACTTGGAAAAATGGGAAAAGAGTCAGCAAACTTATACCGATTTCAAATTAATTAAATAATTAGTGCATATCATAATGCATAAATGATTGAAATTAATAAATTTGTAGAGAGATAATAATTGGATTAAATTTATGTTAATATAATTATATTTAAGACAATGAATAACAAAAATCTTAAGAAGGCCAACAATCCTATAAAAAACGATGGCGAAAGAGGCTTCAATCCAATTCAAAACAATGAAGGTTATCAAAGAGACATTATGGAGCCTAAAGGAGTAAACAATGTTGTGACTAATTATAATCAGCATAACATTCAGCCTTCAGCAAATATAGAAGCCAATGATCCTAAACCCTTTATTCCTCCTCAGCCATATCAAGAGTATCCTGTATTTCCTATAAGCCAGAATTGGGATGAGTATCCAGATACAATCAGCAAAAACTGAATTCAGATCGAAAAAATGAAAGAAATCGCCAAATTTAACACAAACTTCAGAAAAAACATAGATTTCATCAAATCCAAAGGCTTTGCGGGCTGGAAAAAAAGCAGAGGTGATGGCAACTGCTATTTTCGTGCAGTAATGGTCAGATTCCTCGAATTCCTCTTCAAAGTTTCAACTCCATTAGACCACATTTACAAGTTTCTCGACTCTCTCAAATTCTATACTGAAATATTTCGTAAATCTGCCCCAAAAGATTGCAATCAATTTATCAGTGCAAAAGAGCACCTTGAACAATGAATTCAATATTTGTTAGATCTAAAAGTCCAAAATCCAGTCAACGCATTCCTTAATTTTATTTATAATACTCAAGACGCAAACTTTGATATGGCTTTTATCCATACATCAAGATTATTAGCAGCAGCCTTTTTGCTGTCCCAAGATGAAAGAATTTCAATGTTTTTTGATGAAACTTTTAACTCTCAAATAAGCAAAATTCTTACAATGGGAGAAGAAGCTGAAGGATTGGCATTGCTTGCACTTCCTTTGTCTTTAAATATAAAAGTGGTTCAATATAACTTATTTGATACTGCAGTAAATGTGATGGAATTTCCAGATGATAGCCCAGGAAACTTTGAAGTGTCAATTATCAGAAGAGGAGGACATTATGATATTTTATATAAAATTCAAGAACTGGAAGATGAGCAATATAATTTTACTACAGGAGCATATCATTTTCCTGCTTAATTCTTAGCTATTATACACCTTATTATTTGATAATTAAAATATAAAATTAAAATGGATGTGTTCTTGAGTGTTTTCAAAGAGACAAGATGTTTTTCTTGCAACATCAAAGTAGCAGTCACAAAGAAAAGAAGAAAATGTGTTAAATGTGGTAAGTGCTATAAAGAACATTTATTTTGTACAAGTTGCAGTATAAAGGTTAATGCTCCAGATCTTGGTTTTCTTCGCCATCGAAGATATTGTCTGCAATGCCATTCTAATCTGAATTCTAATGCCAGTACTGAATTTCATGAAGAAATAAAGCAAGAAATAGCGAAGTCACAAGTTAATTCTCAAGATCTTCAAACTCAAAATGAACTAGCATCAATTGCACAAAATGCTGGATTTACATCAGAAGAATTAGAATTGGATAAAAAATTAATTAAGAATGCCTTTGGGCTGCTTCTTAATGGAATAAAACCACAAGGATCTAGAAGTAGAGTAAGAATAATATAGGCGAATGGGGTATTTTCCCAGAAAAACACTATTATTGCAGATAATCCGTTGAATTATTATGCGATTGTGAGGAATCTTACATTGGAGGATGATAATGCTTTATATAAAGCCAGAGAATTAAATTCAGAAACAATTGCTATATTAAAAAAGGTAAAACCTGAAAGCCCTGAACAATTTTCAGAAATGTGTGAAGAAATCTCCATATCCCAATCAAAAAAGCACCCAAATATATTGCAGTATTATAACGCTTACAGCTTCAACGATCACATATGAATTGCTATGGAATCAATTGATATCACAATGTATGAATTAGCTTCAGATCGAGCAGGATATATCCCAGAAAAGCACATGGCTTATATATGTAAACAAATTTTGCAAGGTCTAGCATTCTTACACAAAGAAGGAAGAATTCATAGAGACGTAAAAAGTGAAAATATTTTATTAGGTCCTGGAGGAGTCATAAAATTAGGAGACTTTGGATTGGCAGCCCAGCTGTGTAAAAGTTGCTTTAGAAGGCAATTGACAGCTGATAACCCTTCTTGGATGGCTCCTGAACTGGCAAGACACAATAACTATAATGAGAAAATTGATATTTGGTCCTTTGGAATTTTTTTGATTGAGCTAGCTGAAGGACAGCCTCCTTATTTTAATGAAAACCCTATGAAGATTTTGTATAATCTTTCGTCAAAGCCTCCACCTACTTTTCAAAATAAGCTAAGATGGAGTTCTGAAATCAAAGAATTTCTTGGATTTTGTTTGAGAAAAAATCCTGATGAAAGAATGAGTGCAGAAGAGTTATTGCAGCATCCATTTATTGAAGAGCATGTTGAAGAGACTTCTAAAGAGCAATTTGCTGAATATCTTGAAGAATTTTATTTATCAGTAAATAAGAAATAAGAATTTTTGATGAAATAGCATTATATTTTATTTGTTTAGAAATAAAATCTTTTTTATTGGAATATATGAAAATTTTAATATAAAAGAAAATCGCTGTTAAAAATTAATTTAACAAAACTCAGAAATAACATGTAAGAAGAAATATTCGCGATTTAGTCAATAATGTCCACCATTTTTAAATTTCATCCAAATCTTCTCTTATAAAGCAATAATAATTTCCAATATTGATTAAGAACAAAATCTATAAATTATTCGTAAATTGTATATATGCAAAATGGTCATAGTCCACAATTAATTAAATTAATGGCAGTAATTTAAAATGAAAATAATTCTGGCGACACTCTTTATCTTATCCTCCCTATCAAATTCATGCAATGAAACCACAGACATTTCTGGTGAGAAAAACGATACGAATTGGTGCACAGAAATTGGAAACTGCAACTTTGATGAGGATTGCCCTCTGCTTCCTTGCATAAAAATATTATGTCCTGAAACAAATCCAAATTGTACTCAGCCAGTTTGTCATATAAATAGATGCATTAGGCATCGATGCACTGCGCTTGAAAGGGTAACTTCTGATAAATGTAAAATAGCTGGGTGTGGAGATGAATTGTGTGTCGCTAAATCTGATAGTGGGGTAAGCCCTTGCATATATCGTCCAGAAGACGCTTGCTATGGGCTGTATGGAACATGTGGATATCATTCGTATGGGTGTGATTGGATAGCAACTCCTTCATTATATAGGTGTATATTTGAAGCTCGGTATAATAATAATGTTTGCCCATAATATAGTCAGTTAAAATTTTTATTACACAATTTGTTGAATTAATTATAATGTAATAAATTCGAATTTTAATAAAGTTTTGCAACTGATAGTTGTAATCGCCAGAAGAATTCTTATAAGGATTTATTATTATTGGCGATAACAGAAAATTGTCAATTATCATTTATAGTAAATACTAAATTTTTATGCTTTATTGACAAAATCTTAATATTTAAAGCAATAATTTTAGTTTATAAAGGCATTTTGAATAATAACTTCAAAATACCTGACATTTCTTCTTAATTTTTAAGAATCCTAAAAAACTCATCAAAAGTAATATACTCTCTTCTCTTCCCTGATAATATTTTGGCTTTTTCCAGCGTTCAATCAGCAAGTTTTGATTTTTCCGAGCTTTTCTTCTTCTTTTTCAGAGCCATACTCATCACACTTAACAATTGTGGCCGTCCAAGTTCTCCTTCATTATAAATTTCAACCATTTTGAAAAAAACTGATTAGAAATTACATAGCAATTTTTCCATTGTCAAATTTTTTTTGATATCATGTCCAGGCTCTTTATAAAAAAATGACGATTTATCAAACACTGCCTGCTGCAGTGCTTCAAGCGATTGAACAAAATTTCTTAAATCAACCCACTCTTTTCCTTTAAGAGGAGCTAACAATACATTCAACAAATGATGCGTAGTAATATAGCAGTCCAAAAAGTGCTGTATAACATTAGATATATGCACTTCAGGGTTATTTTTATAAATTCTTGATCCTTGCAATGATTTATGCACAAAATAAAGATGAAAAAAGTTTTGCCTTATTATTTCATATTCTTCATTTGTATCTATTTATATATTACATGTCTTATGTCTGCCAAACCATTGGTCCTCTATTGACGCAAAATTTTTAATAGAAGTGAATTGTTTGGAATGTAGAGTTGTTGATGGCTCTATTAGAAAAGATTCAGCATCCTCCTTTTCACACAAAATTGAAGCAGAACTAGGAGAAAATTGGACATAATCGTTAGTGTTAGAATCTCGAAAAATTTTTAGAGTCAATTGGAGTGCTTTTCTCCTTGGTGGACATTTGCGTTTAAAAGCAGCAAACTTTCGGACGATATTTGAAAGGAAAAGTAACTTTAGGTCATCATCTCTTTGATCCTCTATGATCATATTATATTGTTCCCTTTCCTGTTCCATAATTGCTGCTATTGGAGACCAAATAAAATTATTTGTAAAATAGAATTTAAATTTTATTATGTTTTAATGTAAAATAATGATAAGTGAAAAAAAATTTTAAACTACAAATATAACTTAAAAATCAGATAAAGTAATTGATTCATTTTTCTTATATTTTTGAATCATGATGATTCAATTGAATATTGGTATAAATTAATTAAAAGTCAGATACTTTTTTTAAATTTTATTATTTGGTTTTCAAAAGCGCTTTGATTTTTCCACATTCTAAGGAGAACTTGAGCTATTAGAAATTCCTGAAGCCATTTATAATTAGAGTGGCTGAAAATGGAAGACACTGCATTTGAGAAAGGCAAAGGAAAGGGAGTCGAAAGTGAATCAAAGCCTCAAAAAATCAGATT
This sequence comes from Blepharisma undulans, assembly GCA_949751825.1. Lineage (NCBI taxonomy): Eukaryota > Ciliophora > Heterotrichea > Heterotrichida > Blepharismidae > Blepharisma > Blepharisma undulans. The sequence goes on from CATKHM010000324.1 coordinate 11,330, forward strand.
CACTCTGACTTCCACAAAGCTACAAGTTTTGGAAAATAGTAAACAATAATTAGTGACATCCAAGCTCATTTCATCTGCTAAAAAGGAAAATCTCAAGACCTACGGCCCAGTAAGACTCCCAACTAAAATATTGCGTATAACAGTCAGAAAAAGCCCTTGCGGAAACGGAACATCTACATTTGATAGACTTGAAATGAGAATCCACAAGCGAGTTGTCACTTTGATCTGCCCAACTGATTTCATTAAGAAGGTGACTGATTTCAACATTGACCCTGGTGTAGAAGTTGAACTACATTTCACAGAGTTCTAAGTAATCCAATCTAGTTACCTAAAAAGATATAATTAAATATGGGAAAACGAAAGAGCTCAACTAAGATCACGAAAGCTCCTAGACCTAAGCTTGATAGGATTTTTGACTGCCCGTTCTGCAATCATAGCAAAACAGTTGAAGTGATGTTCCAAAAAACGCTTGGGAAAGCAAGCATAAGCTGCAGAGTGTGTGCGGCGACATGGGATACAAAGATTACAGCGTTAAGTGAAGCTATTGATGTGTACAGCGATTGGATCGATGAGTGTGCTAGAAGAAACCCTAAAGAATAATTAGCAAATTACAATAAGAATTGAAAATTTAGAAATAAGATGTGTTAGTGATATATCATCAATTTTTCGAGTTCAAGATAAATTGTTTTTATTCACAAGATATAGAAATCTTAATTACATCTCTAATGAGCATATTTTTATTAATTTTTTAATAAAACACAAAATTTTCTTTTATTTATAATTGCAATCTCTTAACACTAATTAAATTCATTAATATTTCTTAAAAATTTCCATTTAAAGAATAAATTTATCTTTTAAGATTTCATTAAAAACTTCAAAACTTTTCAATATTTTAAAAATTAAATAAATACTTCATCCCAACATCAATTGTTTAGTTTATTTTTCATTTCGCTGAATATTGACCATATTTCAATCCATTATAATGAATCAACTAACTTACAAAGGAGGCAACTCCAGACCCTTCTTTGAAAACAGGGCTGCAGGACAGAATTCAAATTTAATAACCGAATCACGCAGACTGCTTCGTCAAATTCAAAAGCTTGCCACATTATCTCCATTGAAAAGCAGGTCTATCAGAAATTTACCAAAACAAGAGCAGCTCAACCAAGATAGTTCTTTCAGTGATGGCAAATTTAAGAAAAAGAGCAAATCACCATTATTGGAGACCTCGCCAATTCCAAAAATACCGTGGATTAAAGAGTCAAAAACCCCTGAAAATAAAGTGAAACCATTCTTGTTTGCATACGCTGAGTATGTCAAAAAGAAATACAGAAAGAAATTTGTGGAGGAAAATGCCGTAGATGGGTGTTTTCTGCCACCTATTATAGAAAATCGTAAGCTTATGAGTACAGGGTAGCGGCCCTGTATTTAAAAAGTAGAAAATAATTAAATGATTTAATTATTTTAATTATTAGCTTATTTTATATCTTCGCCAAGGTTGTTTTATTAGAATATTCTGCTGGTATTATTTTTCAAAAATTTATCAATAATTATTACTATAATTCTTATAGAAAGTTTGGATTCGGCTATTTTAAAGGATATTTCAACTGAATATTACAAAATGAATTAAAAAGCAAATAATATTTTTTATTTCCTGCTTCAAAAATACGCAAATGGAAATATCATTCCCCATCATTCCACACAAACTTATATGGGTCAGCTCACAAAATATCCCTCGAGGAAACGTGATTAATTCAGAAACTGTATTTTCTACATAGATGTTTCAATATGAACCAATTTATTCTGATTTTGGACCCATAGATCTTGGTCAAACATTTGCATTTTGTAAAACCGTTGAAAGTATGCTAAGAGAAGAAGGCGAAGTAATCCAATATTGTTCCACCAATGCTTAATCCCGATCCAATGCCGCTTACTTAATGGGTGCATTCCAAATCATCGTTTTACACAAAAGACCAGACCAAGCCTGACGTCCATTTCAACAACTCCCTATGCCATTTATCACATTTCGTGATGCAAGCCCAGGTGCCTGCTCTTACAAATGTACCATACTCCATTGCCTATGTGCAATCCACAAAGCAATCCAATTCGAATGATTCAGTTATGACTCTTTTGACGTGAGTTCCTACAATAATTATTCTCAAATGGAAAATGGCGATATCAACTGAATAATCCCAGGAAAACTCATGGCATTTAGCAGTCCAAGTCTGCAGCCACGAGATGAAGAAGGATACAGAACGTTTACTCCTGAAGACTATGTGCCCCATTTCTTGCAATTTGGCGTAAAAACCGTTATAAAGCTGGATGGAACAGATTATGACCCTTCAAGATTTAAAAGAAATAGAATTGATCATATTGATTTAAGCTTCAGACATATGAATTTGCCACCACAAAATGTATATTTGGCGTTTATTGAAGCAGTGGAAGAAAGAAATGATGCAATTGCAGTACATTGTAAGAGTGGATTGGGGAAAACAGGGATGATGATAGGATTGTATGCGATGAAACATTATGATATCACCGCACAAGAGTTTATTGCATGATGCAGAATATGCAGACCTGGGAGTATTATTGGTCCTCAGCAGGATTTCTTGATTGATATGGAAGCAAAATGTAAAAATATGAAAAAGAAGCAAGATTTGTTAAGTGTGAATACCCCGAAGCATTTTAATGAGCGAAGAAGATTCAGCTCAACCGCTTCTCCTTCAAAAGCCAAAGGATACACATTTTCAAGCTTGGCGGTATCCACTCTTGCTACTCCTTATCACAAAAAAAGCTCAGCAAGCACAACTCCTGCAAAATGGCAAAGTTCTTTATCCCCTTCCCCCACTCCTTTCCGAGGCAGTTTAACCCCTATGCCGCCATCTCCTTCTCCTTTTAGCTTATCAAAATACTATGCCCCATACCTCAACAAAATTAAAGACAACTATAACATATTGTAAATAAATTAATGCATTTTTCATAAAATCTTAAATTATTCAGACTGGGCAAGTTCAATTTCTCCTCTAACCTGTGGCTTGTCGTCGATACGATACTCTATAAGTTTTGTGTATTTTCTCTTGAATTTGCAGAAACATAGGCATAAAACTGTTGATACGATGACTAAAACTCCTAAAATAATGAGCCCGACTATGACTTGCCAGGTCTGGATTAAATCTTCATTGACGCTGCATTTTTCTTCCCAGCTTTTATAAGAAGTCCCATTTGCGACCACACAATCTGGGCTTTCATATAGTTGCACTGTTCTTTTGCCATTATCACAATAGCTTCTTTTTTCTATCATCATTGCTGATGTGCAGATTTTGCAGGCACGGACTGTTTTCCATCTAAAAGCATAAATACAGTCAATTTGGCCTTGGAAAACGGGTCAGCCTTCTGATTCTGTTTTATCACAAATAAAGTTAATTTGGCTTAAAAATCGTTTATTTAGACCTGCTTTGCATTTTGAGCCTGCGCCATAACTGATAACAAAGCCTGTAGGAGTTTCTTGAATTGAGGTGAGTCTTGATCCTACGTTGACGACAGCCATACTATAATCTTTGACACATTCAGCGGCAGGCTGGGTTGGGTCATTTTCTATATATGGGATTTGGGATTTATTTATGATTCCAAATGCATAGCCTTTTCGCATAAAATCGTAATTTGAATAAGTAGGTAGAGAAAAATTAGAAGGATTGGCGACTGATAGGTAGAAATAGTCAGAGTTTGCCATAACTGGGCCATAAAAAGTGTCATGGCAATAGAGTTTCATGCTTTCATCGTTGCAGTAATTAGATTGGTTGCCTTCGTTCATGCCTTGGATTCCTGTCAATGTAGATATAAAATATGTGCCGTTTTTTAGAATTAGGTAGTCAGATATTATACAAGCAGTATGGTTTTGATTAACAATTGAGTATTCTGGACATGCAGTACAATTTTGCCCAGGTAAATCAGAAAAAGTCCCTTTTGGACACTCCACACAGTTTATATGAGAATCATCAGAAGTTGTCCCAGCTGGACATGCAGTACACTCATCACTATTTTCATTAGAAATATGACCTATAGGACATTGTACACATGCAGGAGCACCCCCTTCTTTACTCCCGGTAATCTGGATACTATAAATTCTGCATTCATCTTTCGGATCACTTATCCCTGCAGAATAATGCCGATAGTCCCATTTCAGTGATTTTATCCCTTTACTTAACGGAAACGAATAATTATAAAACCCTTCCGAATTCTCATGATAACTTCCTTTCAAAAGTCCATCAATAAAAAACAGCAGCCTTGTTTCATATGAAATCACATTTTTCATAGAAAAATTAAACGACACATATGCATCATTTTCTGTAATAGTAACTCTCCTTACAAGCACAATATTTGAATTAAAATCTGCACTATCCCCAGAACTGATATGAGTACCTCTTGCTTCCCATCCAGAGCTTAAGCTGCATTTATTAGAGCTAGAAGGAATGCAATGGTTTTCAAATTCTGCTGGAATTGTGCTCCAATGGGTAAAATTTAGGACTTTTGGGGCATAAAAACCTGCTTGACAAGATGTGCATTGATTTTCTGCTTGTGTTTCTGTCATTGATGTGCCTGTTGGACATGGCTCACATTCGGTTTCTTTTGTGTCTTGGTTCATAATTTTGTGATAATATCCTGCATTACAAGTTTCGCATGGGATATCATTTTCATCATCTGGCAATGTAATTGTGCTGTTGTTGCATATCATTGGGTAGTTCCAAGAGTAAATTTTGCTTCTAGATCCATTTATGCATGAACTGAATTTCCAAGAATAGTCATTTGCTGTGCATTCTTTTCTTACTCTGCAGTCACTTCTAGATGTGCTGCCTGGAAGTGAGTAAAAGCCTTCAGGACAATCTGTGCATTTTTCGCTAGCATCAGGAGAATAATAAGTATTCATTCGGCAAACATCACATTCATCAGACCCTGGGCTGCTAAATCCTGACGGACAAGGATTACAAAAATGAGAAGAATTTTGTATACCTCTAATTTCAAAATATTTTATTTCAGCTTGGTTTATTTCATCAGTTGAGAATTTATCATAAGTAAATGCTATATTATGAAGTCCAGGCGTCAAATCCAATATAACAGTTTTCCAGCCGATCTGTGAAATATCATTATCTCTATATACTTGATCATCATCAATGTATACATGAAATTGTCCATTTGTTGAATTATTATGCATGCTTATATCTTTTCGATATGTAAATTTCACAGTCCCATTTTTGACTAAAAATGCATGATAAACCAAGCTTGATTCAAACCAAGTATCTTCGTTAGCAGAGCCAGAAGAGATTTTATTGCCATCAGTTGTAGACCAAGGGGCACAATTTGAGTTTAATTCCCAATTATATCACCCCATTGTCCAACAATAGGTGCTGAAGGACAAATAGAAATTATTTCAATCGTTTTCTTCGCCTGAGAATCGTTCACCGCCTCCGATACTATATGTATTTGCTGGGCAGGTAGAACAGATTGATTCATTTGAGGTTAAGTTTACATCTAAAAATGAGCCTGCTGGACAATTTACTGCACATGATAAACTTGTGATTGGTTTTGGGATTTCTTCGGTGAGATTGCATTTTCCGTTTGGGTAGAATATTGCTGTGCGAGTATTGTCTTCTTCACAATCAGTAAAGGAGTGATCGAAGCAATCAAGTGCATATGCTATACTAAGAAAAAGCCATAGCATTTTAAATATTATAGAGAATAGACAGACAGATAGTATTTTTTGGTTTTTTATAAGCGGTTTAAGTGCTAGAGATTAAAAGATAAATTCTGATATTTTTCAATAATACAAGCTTCATGATATTATTAAGATATTATGCGCATGGATTTTTTCTATATTTTTCTCATAATTGAATTTCTTAATCTATTAATTTAACTCTTCTTTTTTAGATTCTTCAACTGCATCTATTTTTATTTCGCTTTCTTCTTTTTGTATTGCATCAGTTTCACCTTCTGCATTAGTTTCTATCCCTTCATTTTTTATATTTTGTTCGCTAGCTTGAGTATCTTCCTCCTTAATTTCTTCATTTGCCTTCTCATTCTCTTCAACTTTTTCCTCTGCCTTTTCACTAGAATTTTCTATTTCATTTTCTATTTCATTCTTTATTTCATTTTCTATTTCATTCTTTATTTCATTTTCTATTTCATTCTTTATTTCATTTTCTATTTCATTCTTTATTTCTTCTTTATTTTCATTATTTTCCCCTTCACTTATCTCCAAATTTTTTACTCCTGCAGTTATCTCAGTCTCCAAAATTTCATTCACCATGTTTTCATCATACTCATCTTCGTCATTTTCATTTAGCTCTCTTTCCAGCTGTTGCAGCAGCTCATTAATCCCTTCTGTCCTTTTCTCCTTTATCTCTTCTTCACTTGGCCATTTTTCTCCATAGTCTTCAATATGAATTTTCTCTTCTACTTCATGGATTTTTTCTTCTGTTGGCCATTTATCACCAGAATCCTCAAAAGTGGTCTTCGTTTCTTCAGTTGTTTTTTCATTAATCACTTCAGTAGATGGCCATTTATCTCCAAAATTCTCTGGTGCTTGTTTCAGCTCTACAGGTTCATCTTTTACTCTTGGTCTTTTCCCTTTAGTTTCTTCAGCTTTTGGCTCAGGAGAATTTAAAATGGTCAACACTTTTTCATTGGAAAACAACTTTTGAAGCTTTTGTATATATAATTCAAATTTCTCATCACTTAGTGCTGAATAATATTCAATAGCTTTTTGATAATAATCTATCAGTGCATGCACATTTTTATAGTTCATGACTACCGCTGTTTCTTTTTCTAAATTCGCGATATGTTTTATTATGTCTTTGATTTTAATTTTTTTCAGGCTGCTTGCGTTGACTTCTTCTTCTTTTATTTTCGGGACTTCTTGGACGATGTGTCTTTTTACGCTGCCTCCCAGCTTTTTAAGGTTTTCAGAAATAGCTTCAATAAGGGCATCGTGATCTTTTACTTTGAACTGCTGAGCAAGCTGAGGGTTGTTATTAATTGGTTTTCATTCAAAAATAAGTCTATCGGGATCTGATCGTCCTTTTTTGACAGCTGAAAGAAGCTGTAACGAACTCCAGCATACTAAATGCCCAATTCCTTTGTAAAGAGAATTTAATTCAAGCTGTAATATATGAGCATGTGTAATAACCAAAGCTCGGTCTCTTGTGAATTTTGGATTTTGTGGATCAAACTCGATACATCTGAAAAGTTTCATGTCGCCTTTGTTTTCAAAAGAATCTAATTGCAGAGCACTACCAAGCCGTAATTCCATTTAATTTTATTCACTATAAAACTCTATTTTATTCTTTCTTCGAATAGTTATTAAATTTTTATAAAATAATATTGTTAATTATCGAATTGATAATAATCAACTAACTAATAGTTGTCCTCATCGTCTTTTTCATATCACCAAATCCTGATTTAGGTGAATTATCCCCAAAAGTTGTTTTTGGTTCACTTAATCTTTTTGATAACTCTTCTTGGTATGACGCTTCTTTATTTTTATTTCTAAATCAGCTGTTTTGGGTTTTTACAAGCACTTCTTTGCGCTCATAAGTAGGTCTTGGCGAATAAGTTCTTAAGGCTGTATAAAAACTATGCTTATCATATGAGGAAAATAAACCTCCATGGTTGCAGCCAATATATGTGTCTCTTCCAGTTCCGTCATGATTATACTTCAGAGGCTTCGCATCTAGTCTAGGACTAGTTGGAGAAAATTGTCGCTTAACAGTCCTTTGAGGCTCAAAAAGCCGAAGTGGACTTCCTCCTTTGAAAACGCCTCCGTTGTTTGTTTGGATATAAGTGTCTCTTCCTCGCCCGTCTGGGGAGTAATGAGATGTCCTGAATGGCTGAGTTCTATAGAGAGAGCTCATTTTATTAAAATTTATATATGCGCCATCAAAATGATTTATGCTGTGCCATTTAAGGAATGCAATAAAGTGATTTTTAATATTTTTTTATAAATGATTAATTAAACATAGCAAGCAATTGATGTTTCTTGTGACTCTTTTTTAACTTAAGTATAAATAATTATTATTCTGCTATCACGCATAACTAGCCAATTTACTAATAATTAAAATTTATTATTCAATAAGTTCATACAAATAGCTATTATTTCTTGCAATTAAGAATAATAATGAGTTTTTGTTATCATAATTATCTATGCACTTAAAATCTATTTTCCAAAAATGGACCCAAATCGACTATTTGTCCCAAAAGGCTCTACTCTGAACCGAAGAAGCAGTCTTTCTCCATTTCTTACAAACCAACCCCCACTCCCACCAATTAATTCAGATACATCACGCCGCCCCAGTCTCAGTATCAGTCGAGTCACTTCTTTATCCAGAATTGGGGGCAGTATCGCATCAAATCCTACCCCTCAACCACACGACATAAATAGCATCACATTAAAAAAACTTACCCACAATAACGCAAAAAGTCTAAATAGTCTTGATTATATCACAATTCTTGATACTTTTCAAAATACCCAGCAATCTCCAACAATCTATGAGCCTACTCTTTCAAGCAGGGTCTCAAAACCAGCCCCAAGGAACAGAACTATTATTTTCGATAAACGCCCAGCTCCTTTGCCAAATTTAAGATATGGGATCTCTGAAAAAATTAATTCAGATTTGAATTCATTATACAGAAATTCACATTATAAGAAAAAACAGCAACCGATTCCTCCTCCACGTGATTTAATTAATTCTATTTTTTCGATTTATTATTTGGGAAGAGGCTTTAATTTATCTGGAAGCACTTTGGGAAGATCAAATGGGCTTGGGTTTTTGCTTAGTCCAGATTTATGCTTGACAACACATTCAGTTATATCTGATGAAGAATCTGCACTCAATTCATATGCACAGTTTCGAAACGGCGAAGTTTTCAAATTTGATCCTCAAAGATGTTTTCTTACATCAACTAATCATGAGTTTACACTTGTAGCTTTTCAAAGCCAATCTGCATTTACCCTGCAGCTATTTAAGCCAATAAATATTACAGAGCCCTTTTCATTTAGTATAGATGATCCTGTATCTTTTTTTCCTTATGATCCTATGACAACCAAAAAGGTGCTTGCAATAGAGAAAAATTCATTTACTTTTACATCAGGCAATAGAGAAGATTTATTGCCTGGGACCCCGATTTTTTCATCTACATGAGTTTTTCAAGGAATGTATATAAGATTCAGTTCACATATAAATATTGTAAATAGAGTAGAGCACATTTTTGACTATTTTGAATCCTTTTTGTCTATGAGCCCTAATTCTTTATTAGAAAGATTTTTGCATTTGGATCATATAGGATATATGAAGCAATTTCATGATATGAATATGTATTATTTTGAATGGCATGGAAGAAATACATGAAAACTTGATATAAACGCTAATCAATGAGTGCAGCTTACTGTTGAAAGCGTAAAATCGATAGATAAAAGAGGAAAGCATTGGAGTTATCATTGAAATTCACGGCTTGTATATCTTCCTGACAAGTCAATTTTAATTATTGGGGGAAAATCTAAGCTGACAGGAGGGGAAACTAATGAAGTTTGAAATTTTTCACCTTCCAAAGGGAATAAATTGAAAAAAATTGCTTCTATGTCAGTTCCCAGAGAAAGTGCAGCTTGTGTATATATTGATAATACTGTTTATGTTCTAGGCGGTAAGCCAAATCTTCAAACTTGTGAAATGCTGTCTCTTGATACTCAAAAATGATTCGATATTGCTTCTATGAATCACCCAAGATGAGATTCTGCTGCTTGCCCAGGATTAAGCAATACTCATATTTTTGTTTTTGGTGGCCCAATATCTCCATCTGGAAGGTCAATTGAAATTTACTCAATAAAGAAAAACCAATGAGATCTACTACCTATTTCAATGCCAAAACCACTAATAAAGCCAGCTCTTTTTCCAATTACAAATAGAAAATTAGCTATTTTGGGTGGAGAATCAGCTTCGGTGTATTTATTATATATTGAAGACTCATTAGATCAACAAGGGTATAACTATAAGCTTAAAGAATGCATTAAAGGATTAGATGAACCTATAGAAACCGCTTGGCCTATAGCGTATGATAGAGAAGGAAATAGATTAAAAATACTAAATCTTGGCAGAAGTGGATATATAAGTGCAACCCCTGGAGTTGTGGAATATCATATAGAAGATTTTGAATTTGGGCAGAGGCGAAATAGCACATTTGATTTGTTTAAAACTTTTGACACTTCGAAAAAATCAAGAATGCAAACTCCTATTTCTTTGCAAAGATAGTGTAATATAGTGTAAATCAAAAATTAGATTTTTATAAATTCATATCAAAATATGTCATTTTAGACCCAGGAATACTGGAAATTATCAATCGTAAATATAAATTGTGAGCCTTTTATTGGCTTTTCTTCTTGAGCTGTAAGGGCGTATTAAAAATTTAATTCCTTATAAATTTTGCGCCTTGAAAAAAATTTTGTTTTCAATAAATCTAAATACTTATTCTTTAACAATCAATTTAATTTTCAATTAAAAAGACAATTTTTCAAATTAATAAAAATATTAAATTAAATCAAGTGGATATTAAAGATTTTAAAATTTATAATTACTTATAACAAAAGTTATCACTATAGCTCG
>CATKHM010000325.1:0-21970 GCA_949751825.1 Blepharisma undulans
CTATATATTCACGTCTTCACAGCCTAACACAATCTCATCTGGAGCCTTTAAAAGCTGCCCTTCAAGCTTTGCTAGTTATTTTCCTTCTGAAGGCGGAAAATATATAGAAATCTACTCAATGCCATGTACAATTGATCGCAACTCTCCAGATAAAGAAAAATGTGCATTAGATTTTCAGTTAGCATACACTATTTCAAAAAAAGAAAAATTATACCAAAATAGTTATCCTGTGAATATAGCAATAACGGCTTTCAATGAAAATTCATCATTAACACAATATTTTCCAATAAATCTGATAGCAAGCGGGCTATTTATTCATTTTGAGTCGTATAAATGGAAAATCAAGGAAAATATTTCATATAATGAAAGATACGAAATCGATTTAGATGATATATTTATAGGCCAAAACATGACAATAGAGCTGAGTATAAACGAAATTTCAATTACAAACGAAACAGAAATGAAATCACCTGTGATTCTTCAAAAAAGAATTGAACAGGTAGGGTTTCACAAACCAAAAATTCATGTATATAGCCATATTGTTATTCCAAATAATTTAGCCATTATTACATCAGAATCTGGGATTTTCGTTGCCAATGCTACTGATTTTTCTGATGATCAATTTTATATAAATATTACAGAAATCACAAAATTAAATAATCTGATATGCACTCATATAGACTGATTTCCCCACACAAAAAATAATCAGTTATTATTTATAACTTCATGCACTTATCAAATTTTCCAAACATCATCCAATATAAATAATCCTTTATTAATAACAGCAAGAAGTCTCATTTTGTGAGAATTTGATTATGAAAACTTATCGATTACACAATTTAAGATGATAAACGTCACATTTAACTCAGATTTTCTCAGATTAGCTCCATTAGATGAAGAAAGTTTTGAAATTATGGCATTGAGTATTTCTAAATCACATGATCATAGTTTGTCAAATAACGAGATATTTAGATTTAGAGGAAGTTGACTGGCAAATAATATTGATATTCGACAGGTTGAAATTATAAACTTTTTCACGTTAAATTTGCCACATTTTTACACAGAAATTTTGGATTTCAATGTGAAAAACTCAGAAAGTGTATATTGGTATGCTCTTGATCAGAATTATGGAATAAGAATAATAGAAACAGGAACTGAAAAATCTCTCCTTATTGCCAGTGGACCTCCTAATAAAATAGACTTGCCCTTTATATCCCTAGGTAGATGTGAAGATTTTCTTTTTGTTTCAAGTTTCTACAGAGGAATTGAATCTTATCGCATTAAAAATTATGTAGATTTTGAGTTAGACGAAACTTATTATATATTTTCATCGCCACATTTCTTCTCAATCCCAATGAAAAGTATAATTGCTTGTTCAGAGGATTTAAGATATATAGCTACTCCTATTTATAGAGCTGTAGGGGAAGTTTCGATTGCGGTTTTTGATAGAAATGCAAAAGCTGCATCAAATAGCATAGCAAATGTTTATCTTTCGCAATGCTATAATTCATATTATGTGAAAGATGTGAAATTTGTTAATAAAAATATCTTATCTGTGATTGGGTGTGATGAAAAATTTTTTGTGAGTTACAAAATTAATGAAAATAAGCTGATTTTTCCTGAATTCAGTGAGGATAAGTATTTTGAAATGGCGGAAAAGTGGGGAACGAAAGATTTTAGGCTGTTTATAACAGCAAAAAATGACAATGATGAAGAAATTTCATCTATTGCTTACTTTAGGAGAGAAGGGCCAGAAAATAATGAAAATTCGTGGTGGATTTGGGTGCTGCTTTCAGTTGGAATTGTGAGTGTGTTTATGGGAGGGATTTATGGGGTAATAAAAGTGTTAAAAGCCAAAAAGAGTAGACCTATGAATTCATTTTTAATGCAAGAGCTTCGTCGTGATGACGATACACAAAATTAAATAATTTAATATCTTATAATTTCAGAAATGCAAAGTTATTTAGGTTTATGAATTGCTTTTGCCATTATCTTTAACTAAATTTAAAAATCAGGTCCTTTAGTAAATAAGGATGAGAAGATTGATTTTGATCAATGTTTATATCTGACAATTTTTTTCTTTTGAGATCAAATTGGACCAATTTCGCCTTTGTCCAAGAAAAATAAATCTTGTTTTTAAATCTTACTGGATGAGATGCCATAAAGTAAGATTTATAATTATTTCCTATGGATTGAAAACCTAAAGTTATTGATTTCGCTTTGATACATAATTCCATCTAGTAGTTCGATAATATAGATTCTACTGTCAGCTGAAAAAATAGCCTTTCTGTCAAGATGCAGAGTGAAGCCGTGAACCTTCCTAAAGCGGGCTTTTGAAACATCATAATAGTAAAGCTTTGAAATAAAATTTCCAATTATTAATATACACCCTTGAAATGATACTGAGCAAGGATAATTGAAATTTTCAGCAGGAAGAGGAGGCAATCTCGTTCATTCATCTGTTTCTATACTGTATTTAAGTGATACTGAATAGTCTGCATTTCCTCCAAAGGCATATATATAACAATTATAGTAAGCAATGCAATGATTAAACGTAGGAGGCCCTGGAGAAAGCTGTCTGATTGACTTATTTTTATCAATAATAAAGGCTTTACCAATAGGAGACCTCTTTAAGCCGCCGTAAAAGAAAGTTGAATAATTATATGGAATAAATGTAGATGCACAGCCCTTCAGGTGATGATGAATATTTTTGGTTAATGATAATGTCATTTCTTCTAAATTTCAAACATCAATGTATTTGGTACTTTCGTTATTATATATAAGCTCACCGCTGCCAGATTCAAAAGATATTGCTCTTTTTATTACTGATTCAGAAGCTGCTTTAAACCTTTTACAAGCTGTAGTAATTGCACAAATTTCTATATGAGTAAGAAATGCGAGTATGCTCTCTAACAAATTAAGTGATAAAGATGCGAGATTAGTTCTTTTACAATTTATTTCCATCATAATATTGTAATAATTCTATCATGAAAGCAAAATGGCTAAATTTATCTAAATTAAAGGTCACTCAAGAGTGTCATTATCAATATACTCTGTATCCAACATTAGTTTTTCTCTAATAATAATGACATGGTTAATTTTAAAGAGTTACTCCTAATTTTGCAAATAAATTAAGGAGAACAAGTATTTTTTTACTTAAGAATTGCTAATTTAAATGCACTATTATATTTTCTAACGAATTCCTCAGCTTCTTCTGTTCTGCCTAATTTAAAAAGAGGCTCTGATTTCTCGTAATACCAATGCGCTTCATTTGGATTTAGAATTTGATAATAGTTCGTTGCAAATCTTTGAAATCACATTTTTTCATTGATCTGATAAATCTTTTCAAAAGAGGAGGATATTTCTACTTTTCTTTGAAAATAATCAAGATATAACTAAGAAAAATTACAAAAGATCATCGTTGATAATGCTAAACTCTCATAATTTCAGAAAAAAATTATGAACATAGAAAGAAACAGCACACTTATAATTTTTGAGATTATATTTGCTTAATATTATAATAAATCTTAATCTTTGCTATCAATGTGAGTAAAATATCAGTCAAATACATTTTATAGATTAGCTAAATAAATATAATTATGTGAAGCTACTATAAATTTTGCAGCTACTGCAATTATTATTCTCTACACAAATGCAGTTGCGGCAAATATCTGTGCCCAGAGCACTTTAAAACTCATGAAATGGAAACAAAAGAGCATGAAATTAGTCCTATTCTGATACCTATAAACCCAAAATCAAAAGCACTTTTATTAGAGTTGGTAGTTGATTTAAAAAGACTATTTTTGACTACGTTAAATTATGATTTAAAATCAAACAAAGACGGTATCTTTTTAGCTCTAAAATATAACTCATTATATTGTGCATCATTCTCCAAGATCTTCCTATTTTTATTAAAAGTAAAGACTGTTCCAGTAAAAATAGTCTACACTCCTCTTGAGTTTTTCTTAATTCAAGAAGCAGATCAAACTTTGAATTTTATAGAAAACATAACTAAATATCTTAAAAGCACTGAAAATCCGCATATATCTTGTTTTGTTGACTATAATTATTTCAGTGATTTTTATGATAATTATTGTTTTGGATCCTTCGTTAACTCATATAGCAAAATGGATTTTGGATTTATCGAAATATCATTTTATATATGCTATCTTTATTTAATACAGCGTGATTTTGAAATGGCTCTTACAAGTCTTCAAAATCTGAGATATACTGAAACTTTTTGGCCAATGGATATCTCATTATTACTGATAATCAATCTTGTTCTGTCCACTATAAGTGATGTGAAACACAATAATTTTATATTTGATGAGACTAATATGAAAGTTTTAATGAAAAATTATGGTTTTTATCTAGATCCTTCATACTATCCTATTGTTGAGATTTTTGAATTTCTTTTTGAAATTATGGAAAAATCAAAATTAACAGTTAGATTATTGAAGTTTATTTTAAAGTTTGCTGAGGAAAATAAAAGAAATTTAATTATATGCAGGGTATGCTATCAACTAGGAGAGCTCTACAAAGAAAATAGAAATTTCTCTTCGTCTTTATTATATTTTGAAAAAATCATTCAATTTAAGAAATGCAATGATAACGAAATTTTGAAATTTATTTTTTTCGCTTATAATAATTTAATTGAAATATTTGTTAAGGCAAATCAATCAAAAAAGATAACGTTTATCAGCAACATTGTTGGATTATTAGAGGTAATATCTTTTGAGAGTAATGAAGAAAAGGCTGTCTTTTATACTGTGTTCGCTATAGGATTAAACTGCATGAATAAGTTAAACCATGCATTATCGATATATAAAAAGTGTATGAAATATAAACCTACCATAATACAAACAAATTTTCAGCGCTATGTATTTGGCTTTGGAATGATATTCAAAAAATCTTGATTCTTTCTTAGAATGCTTATTTGCTTCATATGTCAATTTATATGCTATTAATTGCGCAAAATCTACAAATACAAACAGTTTTTTTTATCTTAATAAAGCTATTGAGCATTTAGACAATAAATTTTATGAAAACATCTCCGTATTGCCCTTTGTAACAGCACTTGCTCATGCTTGGTTCAAGGAGAAAGACTATGTAAATTGTAAAAGCATTTGCAAAAATATTATAAATAACGTTAAATTCAATCCGAATCATCAATATCTAGTAAGAGCTTATGTATTACTGGCCAGGATTTCTTATCGTGAAAATAAAATAGATCTGTGAAGAGAATATCTGAATAAAGCGGAGGAGGATTCAAAATTGGCACAAATTTTACTATTAAATTCAGTCAATAGCAAAGAAGTTAAAAAAGCAATAGGATTTTTAGCTAATGTAGGCGATGTTGGTATATGGTCATCAATTGGAGATGCCTGCGCATTAGACTCAAAAGGAGTTGATAATGGCTATTGAAATAAAGCTGAAAGCATATGAATATTTTGTGAAAAATATCTTGAAAATAACTTTCAAGAAGAATTAGTCGTAAAAACAAATGTGTATGAAAACCTTGCAGTTTTATTTTTCTGACAGAAAAGATATGAAGATGAGGCTAACTATTGCTTGAAATATATAAAAATATGAGAAAATAACCCAAGCGCAATGATTGCAATAAACAGTGCGTTATTTAATTTATCTTTTGAATTTTTTAGAGAATTGAAATTCGATAAAGCTAAAATTTTTGGAGAAAAGTCTATTAAAGTGTTTGGATATATGGGGGATTTTTCAAAACGCTATTGAGATTTAATGAAAAAGGTATTTGCTGCATGCAGGCGTTTGGGAGATGAATATAGCATTAGAAATCATTTAAATTCTATTGAAAAACTAAGAATGGAGAGTGAAAAACTCAAAATAAGTCTACCAGATCTTGAGGAAACATATAGTTAGAACAATATCAGAAAAAATCTATGAAAATTTAAAAATAGAAAGGCATCAATAATTTTGAGTCTCATTTGCTATAATAAAAGTTAATTTAAATTATCAAATTGCGTAGAGTAGCATAAATTGTAGATTAATATAAATAAAATGCCGATGTGAAATTACTATAAATTTTGCAGTTACTGCAACTATTATTCTCTGCACAAATGCAGTTGCGGCAAATATCTGTGCCCAGAGCATTTCAAAACTCATGAAAATGAAGCGAAAGAGCATGAAATGAGCCTTATTCTGATACCTATAAACTCAAAGTCAAAGGCACTTTTAATAGAGTTTATAGTTGATTTAAAAAGACTATTTATGACTATCATTCTCCAAGATCTTTCTATTTTTATTAAAAGTGAAGACTGTGCCAGTAAAAATAGTTTACACTCCTCTTGAATTTTTATTAATTCAAGAGGCTGATCAAGCCTTAAAATTTAAAGAAACCATAACTAAATATCTTACAAGCACTGAAAATGCACATATCGCTTGTTTTGTTCAATATAATTATTTCAGTGATTTTTATGATAATTATTGTTTTGGATCATTTGATAGCTCATATAGCAAAATAGATTTTGGATTTATCGAAATATCATTTTATATATGCTTAGAATATTTAATGCAGCGTGATTTTGAAATGGCTTTCACAACACTTCAAAATCTGAAATATAATGAAACTTTTTGGCCAATGAATAGCTCATTTTTATCAATAATCAATCTTCTCCTGTCCACAATAAATAATGTGAAACAAAATAATTTTATATTTGATGAGGATAATATGATAATTTTAATGCAAAATTATGATTTTTATCTGGAAATTACGTCTTTTGCTATTATTGACAATTTAGAATGTCTTTTCAAAATAATGAAAAAAACAAAATTAACAGTCAGATTATTGAAGTTCATTTTTAAGCTTGCTGAAGAAAATAAAAGAAATTTAATTATGTGCAGGATATTGTACCAACTAGGAGTGCTTTATAAAGAAAAAAACAATTTCTATTTATCTTTAAAATATTTTAAAAATGTCATTCAATTTCAGAAATGCCATAATAACGAAATTTTGAAACTTATTTTTTTAGCTTATCGTCATTTAATTGAAATATTTCTAAATACAAATCAATCAAAAAATATACTCTTGATAGACAAAATTACAGCATTATTAGAGGTGATTTCTTATGAGAGTAATGAAGAAAAGGTTCTCTTTTATACTATTTTTGCTTTAGGATTATCTCGCATGAATAAGCTAAATGAAGCACTCTTGATCTATAAAAAGTGCATAAAATATAAGCCAACTATAATACAAACAAATATTCAGCGCTATGTATTTGGTTTGTTGTACTACCTAAGATGTGATATTTATCTTAAAATGGGAAATTTTAAGTACAGTCATCAGTCTCTTTATAATGCAAAGGCTCTTTGGGAAATAATTTTGCCCAAAAGCCATCCTAAAATTATAGCATTAAAGCTACTTCTCTTAGAACTCAAATTTTTCTGAAGCAGGCATGGAGAAGTGATAACTATTTACGAAGATTTGCAACAATGCAATACTAAATGACTTAAAAATTATTTTAAATCCAGTAGTGGTCTGCTATATTGCAATATTGTTCATGCTTATATTTCAAAAGGATATTTTGATAAGGCTTTAGATATGTCTTTAGAATCCTTGGAATGATATTCAAAAAATCTTGAATGTTTTTCAAAATGCTTATTTGCATCATATGCCAATTTGTACTCTCTCAATTTCGCAAAAGATATAAACATAAAGAAAATTTTTTATCTCAATAAAGCTATTGAATATTTAGATAATAAATTTTATGAAATGCTCTACATATTACCCTACATCCAAACACTTGCTAATGCTTGCTTTCAAGAGAAAGATTATACAAAATGCAAAAGCATTTGCAAAAATATTTTAAATAATGCGAAATACTACCCAAATCGTCAATATCTAGTAAGATCTTATGTATTACTTGCTAGGATTTATTATTGTGAAAATAACAAAGATCTGTGAAGAGAGAATCTCAATAAAGCAGAGGAGGATTCAAAATTGGCACAAATTTTACTCTTAAATTCAGTTAATAGTAAAGAAGTCGAAAAAGCAATAGGATTTCCAGCTAATGTGAGTAATGTTGGCATGTGATTATCAGTTGGAGAAGCCTATGTACTAGACTCAAAAGGTATTGATAATACCTATTGAAATAAAGCTGAAATGATATGATTATTTTGTGAAAAATATCTTGATAATAATTTTAAAGAGGAATTGCGGATAAAAAACAATTTATATCAAAACCTCATTGTTTTATTTTTCTGGCAGAAAAGATATGAAGATGAAAGTAGCTACTGCTTGAAATATATAAATTTATGAGAAAATAATCCAAGTGCAATGATTGTAGTAAACAGTGCATTGTTTAATTTATCTTTAGCATTTTTTAGTGAATTGAAATTTGACAAAGCTAAAATTTTTGGAGAAAAGTCTATTGAAGTGTTTAGATATATGGGGGATTTTTCAAAACGTTATTGAGATTTAATGAAAAAGATATTTGCTGCATGCAGGTGCTTAGGAGATGAGTATAGCATTAGAAATCATCTAGATTCTATTGAAAAACTAAGATTGGAGAGTAAAAAATTCAAAATAAGTCTACCAGATCTTGAGGAAGCGTATAATTATGGAAGCATGATCTTAAATCAACAACTATCAATCATTCATGTGTATTAAACTCAATGCTATTTTAAGTAACGAAATTATTATCGATAGCATTCTTTAAATTCTGAGGAAAATATATTAGATATTAATAGTATCATTGGCACTTTCTGTTGATATTTTTAAATAGCTTGAGCTCATATCAAAAGAGCAAAGGCTTTAATTATTTTTCCAAACTCCTTAGAATTTGATAATGCCCCTTCCATATTTTGATGAGGATGCATTTTGGTAAATTTGTTAAAGAGGAGCAATTATGCTAGTTTGATAGCCAAGAGAAATTTAAATCATAAATATCCTAGGAGATGTGAAGATTTTCTTTTTATTTTAAGTTTCTACAGATGAATTGGACCTTATCGCATTAAAAATTATGTAAATCTTGAACTGAAAGATACTTATTATATATTTTACCCCTAAACTTCTTCTCAACCCCAATGAAAAGTATAATTGCATGCTCAGAGGATTTAAGATATATAGCCAGTAATGATGATAAGTATTTGATATAGCGAATTGCAAGAAATTGATTGCAAATTATGAAGGGTGAGTGATATAGTCTTATGTAATTGCAGATATAAATTGATTGTGAAGCTTAGGCACAATAAATTTCACCCTTCAACTTTCATAAATGTAGAATTTTCGATAGCGTGAATCTCATCTTTAACTATATCCTCACATAAAGCTGATATTGAATTTTCTAGATCCAGCCCTCAATCCAAAGACTTTCTTTATCTTAAGTTTTCTGCTCACATTGCCAAATTTATGTTCTTTAGTTCTGGCTTCAATTGCTACATCAGCGTCTTCTTGCAGCTCTTCTGGATCATTAGAAGTCGCTATTCGATCCCCCAGAGTATTTGAAATCTCATCTTCAGCTTCAAATAAATACTTATATCGTCAAAAAAAGTTTCAGGAACCAATTCACTTTCATAATCATATTCATATTCTCGCTAAAAAATTCTCAGGATTCATGCATCTATTCTCAAGGAGGTTCAGGTATTCTGCATCTTCTCCATCTGATAATACAACATTCTTCTTAATTCTTGATTTTTTCAAGGAACTTATGGCCTATTTGTTGCAGTGGGAAAATGATTATGCTGATTCAGAATTTGGGAAAAGGTTATCCGAATGGGTTAGGAAATTTCCAAGACAATTTGGAAACACTTTTTAAAATTTCAACCGTTTAACTAAATTCAAACTATTTTTTCAACCTTTAAAATAGCTTAAAATCGCTTTACAATAACTAAAACAAATAAATGAAAATTTTATCGAAATCCCAAAAGATTACTTATGTCCTATTGCAGGCTCGCTTATAGAAGATCCAGTTGTAGCATCAGATGGTACAGCTATGAAAGAATATCAATTTCTGATTGGTTCAAAAGGATAACACCAGCCCTATTACAGGAATTTCGATACAAAATATTTTTCTTGTTGAATAAGTGCATTATAAAAGAACAATATTGAATCTGCTAAATCTCTAAAAATCATTTCAGAAGAAAATATTATGAACATATAAAGAATCTTCAATTTTTTTGAGAGATTTCATTTGATTGATATAATAACAAAATTTAGCGTTTGTTATCAAAATTAACAGAATAGCATTTAATGCATTTGTAAAATAACTTATAAATAAATGCTGATGTGGAGTTACTATAAATTTTGCAGTTACTGCAACTATTATTCTCTGCACAAATGCAGCTGCGGCAAATATCTGTGCCCAGAGCACTTCAAAACTCATGAAAGTGAAGCAAAAGAGCATGAAAGGAGTCCTATTCTGATACCTATAAACCCAAAATCAAAGGCACTTTTATTAGAGTTGATAGTTGATTTAAAAAGACTATTTATGGCTATTTTAAATGGTTACTTAAAATCAAACAAAAACGATATTTTCTCAGATCTAAAAAATAACTTATTAAAGTGTGCATCATTCTCCAAAATCTTTCTGTTTTTATTAAAAGCAAAGACAATTCCAGTAAAAATAGTTTACGCTCCTCTTGAGTTTTTCTTAATTCAAGAGACCGATCAAGCCTTGAAATTTATAGAAAACATAAATAAGTATCTTAAAAGGACTGAAAATCCACATATATCTTATTTTGCTTACTATAATTATTTCAATGATTTTTATGATAATTATTGTTTTGGGTCCTTTGTTAACTCGTATAGCAAAATGGATTTTGGATTTATCGAAATATCATTTTATATATGCTATGCATATTTAATACAACGTGATTTTGAAATGGCTCTTACAACTCTTCAAAATCTGAAATATACTGAAACTTTTTGGCCAATTGATAGCTCATTATTATCAATAGTCAATCTTATCCTATCCACTATAAATGATGTGAAACAACATAATTTTATGTTTGATGAGACTAATATGAGAGTTTTAATGCAAAAGTACGATTTTTATCTAGATCTTGCATACAATCCTATTTTTGAGATTTTTGGATTTCTTTTTAAATTTATGGAAAAATCAAATTTAACTGTCAGATTATTAAAGTTTATTTTAAAGTTTGCTGAAAAAACTAAAAAAAATTTAATTATATGCAGTATATGCTACCAGCTAGGAGAGATCTATAAAGAAAATAGAAATTTCTCTTTGTCTATATTATATTTTGAAAAAATCATTCAATTTCAGAAATGCCACGATAACGAAATTTTAAAATTCGTATTTTTCTCTTACAATAAATTAATTGAAATCTTTCTTGAGGCAAATCAATCAAAAAATATAGTGTTTATCGGCAAAATTGCTGGATTATTAGAAGTGATTTCTTATGAGAGTAATGAAGAAAAGGCTGCCTTTTATACTATTTTTGCAATAGGATTAAGCTGTATGAATAAGTTAAACAAAGCATTCTCGATATATAAAAAATGCATGAAATATAAGCCAACCATCATACAAACAAATTTTCAGCGTTATGTATTTGGCCTGCTCTACTTCCTAAGGTCCGTTATTTTTCTTAAAATTGGAAATTTTGAGTATAGCCAGCAGTCGCTTTATAACGCAAGAGCTCTGTGGGAAATAATTTTGCCTAAAAACCATCCTCAAATTGTTCACTTAAAGCTAATTCTCTTAAGGCTCAAATTTTCCTGAAACAGGTATGGAGAAGCAATAGCTATTTACGAAGAGTTGCAGCAATACAATTCTGAATGACTTACAAACCATTTTAAATCTTCTAGCGATCTCCTATATTGCCTTATTGTTAATTCTTACATTTCAAAAGGGTATTTTGATAAGGCTTTGGAAATGTCTCTAAAATCCTTGGAATGATATTCACAAAATTTAGACTCTTGCTCAGAATGCTTGTTTGCTTCATATGTGAATTTATATGCCATTAACTGTGGAAAATATATAAACACAAACAATATTTTTTATCTTAATAAAGCTATTGAATGTTTAGATATTAAATTTTATGATACCCTCTCCACATTGCCATTTATAACAGCACTTGCTCGTGCTTGCTTAAAAGAGAAAGACTATGTAAATTGTGCAAGTATTTGCAAAAATATTTTAAATAATGTTAAATGCTATCCGAATCATCAATATCTCGTTAAAGCTTATGTGTTATTGGCTAGAATTTCTTATCTTGAAAATAAAATAGATCTGTGAAGTGAGTATCTGATTAAAGCGGAGGAGGATTCAAAATTAGCAAAAGTTTTGCTTCTAAATTCAGTTAGAAGCAAAGAAGTTGAAAAAGCAATAGGGTTTACGTCTAATGTGGGCGATGTTGGTATGTGATCGTCAATTGGAGACGCCTATGCATTAGACTCAAAAGGAGTTGATAATGGCTATTGAAATAAAGCTGAAAGCATATGGCTATTTTGTGAAAAATATCTAGAAAATAATTTCAAAGAAGAAACGGTTGTAAAAACCAATTTGTATGAAAACCTTGTAGTTTTATTTTTCTGGCAGAAAAGATATGAAGATGAGGCTAACTATTGTTTAAAATATATAAAAATATGAGAAAATAACCCAAGAGCAATGGTTTCAATAAATAGTGCATTGTTTAATTTATCTTTTGCATTTTTTAGAGAATTGAAATTCGACAAAGTTAAGCTTTTTGGAGAGAAGTCTATTGAAGTGTTTGGGTATATGGGGGATTTTTCAAAACGGTATTGAGATTTAATGAAAAAGGTATTTGCTGCATGCAGGTATTTAGGAGACGATAATAGCATTAGAAATCATTTAAATTCTATTGAAAAACTAAGATTGGAGAATGCAAAACTCAAAATAAGTCTACCAGACCTTGAGGAAGCATATAGATATGGAAGCATGCTTTTAAATGAGAAAATATCAATTGCTCATCCAAATTAATCTCGAGCCCTATTTTAAATAGCGAAAGAATTATTGATGAATTTTAAAACAAAATTAAAATTTATTAGATATTAATATCATCAATGGCTTTTTTAAATGTTTTGGAGCTTATCTTAAATTCAGATGTAATACCAGATGGTTATAGAATATCAATTTCACCTTGATTTTAAAAAATAAAGCCAGTCCTATTACAGGAATACCGATGCAAAATATTTTCCTGTTAAAAATTAGGAAAATTAGCCATTAAGATCAATAATAAGAAACTGAATAAAAACTTCCAAAAGATCAATGTTGAATATGCTGAACTCGCAAAATAATTTTAGAAGAATTTTATGAACATATAAAGAAGAACATAGTGAATAATTTTTGAAGATTTAATTTATTTATATTATAATAAAAGTTATCTTTGTTATCAAAGTGAGTAGAATAATCGCATTTAAATACATTTTTTAGATTAGCTTATATATAAAAATGCCGATGTGAAGCTTCTATAAATTTTGCAGCTACTGCAACTATTATTCTCTGCACGAATGCAGTTGCGGCAAATATCTATGCCCAGAACACCTAAAAATTCATGAAAGTGAAGCGAAAGAACATGAAATGAGCTCTATTTTGATACCTACAAATCCAAAATCGAAGGCACTTTTATTGGAGTTTATAGTGGATTTAAAAAGGCTATTTATGACTTTTTTTAATTATTTTTTGAAAACAAATAAAGACGATATTTTTTCAGCTCTAAAAGATGTATTAATAAACTGTGTATCATTCTCCAAGATCTTCTTATTTCTATCAAAAACAAAGACTGTTCCAGTAAAAATAATTTACACTCCTCTTGAGTTTTTCTTGATTCAAGAGACTGATCAAGCCTTAAAATTTATAGAAAACATAAATAAATATCTTAAAAACACTGAAGATCCATATTTACCTTGTTTTGTTCACTATAATTATTTCAGTGATTTTTATGATAATTATTGTTTTGGATCCTTTTTTAACTCATGAAGCAAAATGGATTTTGGATTTATAGAAATATCTTTTTATATATGCTGGCAATATTTAACGCAGCATGATTTTGAAATGGCTCTTACAGCACTTCAAAACTTGAAATATAGTGAAAATTTTTGGCCGATGAATAACTCATTATTATCAATAATAAATCTTATCCTGTCCACTATAAATGATGTGAAACAAAATAATTTTATATTTGAAGATATCAATATGACAGTTTTAATGCAAAATTATGATTTTTATCTAGATCTTGCATGCTATCCTATTGTTTATATTTTTGAATTTCTTTTTAAATTTATCGGAAAATCAAAATTAATGATCAAATTATTGAAGTTTATTTTAAAGTTTGCTGAAGAAAATAAAAAAAATTTAATCATATGCAGATTATGCTACCAGTTAGCGGAGATCTATCAAGAAAATAGAAACTTCTCTTCATCTTTATTATATTTTGAAAAAATCATTCGATTTCAGAAATACAATAATAGCGAAATTTTGAAATTTATTTTTTTAGCTTATAACAAATTAATTGAAATATTTCTTGAGATAGACCAATCAAAACATATAGTATTTATCAACAAAATTGCTGGATTATTAGAAGTGATATCTTATGAGAGTAATGAAGAAAAAGCTCTCTTTTATGCTATTTTTGCTGTAAACTTAAACTGTATGAATATGTGAAAGGAAGCACTCTCGATATATAAAAAATACATGAAATATAAGCCAACTATAATAAAAACAAATTTTCAGCGCTATGTATTTGGCTTACTTTACTACCTAAGATGTATCATTTATCTTAAAATTGGAAATTTTAAGTATTGTCAACAGTCTCTTTATAACGCAAAAGCTCTTTGAGAAATAATTTTTCCTAAAAATCATCCAAAAATAATTCACTTAAAGCTAATTCTCTTAAGGCTCAAATTTTACTGAAACAGGCATGGAGAAGCAATAGCTGTTTACGAAGATTTACAACAATGAAACGCTGAGTGACTTACAAATCATTTTAAATCTAATAGCGATCTGCTATATTGCAATATTGTTCATTCTTACATTTCAAAAGGGTATTTTGATAAGGCTTCAGAAATGTCTCTGGAATCCTTGGAATGATATTCAAAAAATCTTGAGACTTTTTCAGAATGCTTATTCGCTTCATATGTCAATTTATATGCTATTTACTGCTGAAAATATATGAACACAAAGAAGATTTTTTATCTAAATAAAGCTATTGAACATTTAGATAATAAATTTTATGAAAACATCTACATACTACCTTTTGTAACAGCGCTTGCTTGTGCTTGCTTTAAAGAGAAAGTTTATGTACATTGTAAAAGCATTTGCAATAATATTTTAAATAATGTTAAAAGCTATCGATCTCATCAATATCTAGTAAGAGCTTATGTATTTCTAGCTAGAATTGCTTACTATGAAAATAAAATGGATCTGTGAAAAGAGTATCTAAATAATGCAGAGGAGGATTCAAAATTGGAACAAGTTTTACTCCTAAATTCAGTTAATAGAAAAGAACTTGCAAAAGTAATAGGATTTTGCCCTGATGTAAATGATATTGGCATGCTATCGTTAACTGGAAACGCCTATGCATTAGACTCAAAAGGAGTTGATAATGGCTATTGAAATCAAGCTGAAATCATATGATTATTTTGTGAAAAATATCTTGAAAATAATTTTCAAGAAGAATTAATTGTAAAAAGCAGTTTGTATGAAAGCCTTATTGTTTTATTTTACTGGCAGAAAAGATATGAAGATGCGAGTAACTATTGCTTGAAATATATGAAAATATGAGAAAATAACCCAAGCGCAATGATTGAAATAGATAATGTGTTATTTAATTTATCCTTTGCATTTTTTAGAGAACTGAAATTCGATAAAGCTAAACATTTTGGAGAAAAATCTATTGAAGTGTGCAAATATATGGGGAATTTTTCAAAACACTATTGAGCTTTAATGAAAAAAATATTTGCTGCATGCAAGCATTTAGGAGACGAAGAGAGCATTAGAAATCATTTAAATGCGATTGACAAACTAAGATTTGATAATGAAAAACTCAAAATAAATCTACCAGATCTTGAGGAAGCATATAGTTATGGAAGCATGCTTTTAAATGAAGAACTATAAATCATTCATGTAATCAGCCTTAAGACTTATTTAAATAACGAAATTATTATTGATAATAAACTTTAAATACGTTATCAAATGCAAATATTTCATCTTTTTCCTAAATCTTCTCTACTATCTCTTTTGTATTAATTTTATTCTTAATTTTAATTATATTTTTGACTTTAAGATTTGCTTCAAAATTCTCAACATTCAGTATAAATTCTTTTTAACTATCATCATCTATTGAATAACTGTTTATTCCACTTTTATCATCACTCTTTATTTAATTATTCAAATATTCCCCATTTCCAACATTTTCTGATAATTGTAGAATCTTAAAATGAATGAAATTCTCATCGAAATCCCAGAAGATTATTTGTGCCCTATTACAGGAGAGCTTATGGAAGATCCAGTTGTAACACCCGATGGCCACAGCTATGAAAGAATATCAATTTCTACTTGGTTTCAAAAGAATAGCATCAGCCCTATTACAGGAATGCCGATACAAAATATTTTTCTTGTTGAAAATTGTGCGTTAAGAACAATAATAAGGAATTTCAAAGAAAAATTTTCGAAGGATCAACTGGAAAATTTGCCCAAAAATGATTTGATGGAAGCTATCAAGGTTAGAGAAAAATGCTTAGTTAATCGGGCAATAGTTGAAGAAGAAAAAATTGATACTGAATATAGTCTTAATCAAAAAATATTAAACAATGATCTGATCAGTTTAAATACAAAAGAAAATACTGATATTCAGCCAGAAGAGAATTATCTGGATTTCCAAAAAATTCCGAAAATGGCAATTTTAGAGAGGCTTCTGAATATCCAAAAATTGTTTGATGATTTAATTTCAAATAAATTAACTAATGAGAGCGAAATTGCAAAGATAAGAGATTCTATATCTGGCCTAATTGATATAATTGAGAAAAATAAATCAGAGCCCGAAAACCACCAAATAGAAAATAAAACTGAAATTCAGCCAGAAAATAACCCTGAAAATTTCCCAATTCCTGTCAATGGAAACATAGAAGCCTTGATTAGCGATTTAAAAGCTAAAACATCAATAATTTCAGAAAACACAACATCTTTGGCAATTGAACAAGATTTCAGAAACACTTGTGCTTTGTATGAAAATGATCAAAATACTCTCTTGGTCTCAAATGAAGAATTAAGACAAGCTTATCAAGACTATCTAAACGCTTATCATAAAATAACATCCCTTTATTATATTCAATGAAATGAAGATTCAAGTAGTAAAGCAACTCTCTTACACGTTTATAATACTGAAAACGAAACTGAGGAAATCAAGGTTTTAGAAACTCCTGAAGATCTGAATCAAAAATCATGTATTACTCAACTTCCAAACGGAGAATTATTCATATATAGCGGCAGTGCATGAATTTCTGGTTTAACATTAATAATTGACAGAGATTATAAAATAAAAATGCTTCCGCCTGGCAGAGAATGTGGGTACTCATCAGCTATTTATTTTAATAGAAGTGTCTACTGTTTTGGGGGCCAAAAAAATAATAAAAATTTATATTTGTCTGAAAAGTTTGACTTGGTTAAAAATAAATGAATCAAATTAGCTCAGATGCCTAAACCAGACTCTATGTGTAATTCTGTGATTTTTGGAGGGGACATTTTGATTTCTGGATATGAAAACAGGAATATTTTTAAATATTCAATTAAGAATAAGAATTTCGAAACAGTTTCATATTTTTTTACTGCGAAAGTGCGTAAAATATTGTTGGTTGCTGAAAGAGTGTATTTAATTGAATGTGGCAGTGATGGAATGATTTATGAGAGTGAAATTGGAAATTGCAAGGCTTGGAAGAAAGCAGGAGCCACTAAAATAGGTTCTGGATGGGAGTCGTGAGTTTAAGCTAGAAAGAAAAAGAATTTAATGCCTTCTATAATTACTCTATCAGAAATGGTTTGAGCAATGATGCTATATGAGTTTCCATAAAATGTGAAGAATATAAGAAAAGCAACGAAATATTAAGCAATTCAAATCCAATAAATCTAAATGACTTAGGAATTCTTTTGACCTTGATATTTCTTTGTTTTGAATTTCCTTTTGAAAATTCTTACATAAAAAATACTCACGTGTTGAATAATTAAAACATTGAGTTGACTAAATACATGATTTAATCAAAATAGATAATATTAATGGGGATCTTTATTTAATATTAAAACCCTCACAAATTAATGGTATTCAAAAAAATATGCAATTCAAGCCCATCAAGAAACTCAGACAAAAGGGTTCAGATATCAACTTCTGATCCCCAAGCTGAATTTAATAAGAAATTAACTCCTACACAAAAGTTTGAAAATTGTCTCAAAGGCTATGGACAAAATAAGGAAGAGACTCTCAGAAAAATAATGGAGCTATCAGAAAACGAGGACAACGAAGATGCAACTGTATGGCTTGCAGAATATAGATTATTGGGAGATTTTACTGAAAGTAAATACAATGAAGTTATCAGGCTCTATACCAAAGCTATTGAAAAAAATCGGAGTTATGATGCAGCGGTAAGACTTGGAGGCTTGCACTGAGCTTCTGGAGACCTTTCAGAGGCAAAAAAGTATGCTGATCTTGCTCTCGAAATTGCGAAAGAGAAAGGAATTAGCCCAGCTTACGCTCTTTGCTTGGATTGGAATATTAAAAATACTGAGGAAGAGTCAAGACTTCCTACACCAGTTGGCTAATTGTAATTTATTTTTTAATTTTTTTATAACTCTACTTTTATGTCTATCATCTCTTATTAATGGATAGTGCTTGAATTTTAGATTTAAAAATATCAAATGGTTCTTAATATATGATAGCGTTATTTTTTGTTGCATACACTAAAATAAAGCCAATTCTGAAAGTATTCAATAAACTGTTTTCAGAGTCAAATAGATTCTGCGGTATCATAATTCTAATCAAACTGATGAGATACATTGACTCAATTTAAATTAAAATTTAGGCAAAAAGAGTTTCCAACTATTTTTGTAAAATAATTTTTTATTCTATAATTTATATAGCCTAAATCGTTATATAGGATTACTTCTGATGCTTAATTCTCTTAAAAAATGATTGAATTCTTTCGTTATTCTTTCTTTTTCAAGTTTGCGAGCCCACTAATCAGCTCCTATATTACCATTCTAAGCCGATTTAGCAAATTATATGAATTTATGCAGTTGATTATAATAATCTATACGAAATGACTTATTCACAATTCTTGGGTGTCATAGGTTATCTTTAGGAAGTAAAGGTGGAGTATTTGCTTTTATAAGTAAATATATGCTTTGCCATTGACTTTATGTTTCATTTACCCCATTCTCATGATAAATCGAACGATGTATGATAGTCAAAATTATTATATGCTAATTTAGTTAGTTTGTTATGTTTTAACCATAATTTTCTGACTCAAATCAAACTTATAGTAATAATGCTGCCCTCCACAATTGCTGCCAATATAAATTGCTCCTTTATTATATGTGTAAGAAACTTGAAGAGGATTATCATAGCTGATTGCTGAGTTCGCAATTTGCTTCCAAACTTTTGGATTTTCTTTATCACTTTCATAAATAAGCCCTCCAAATTCAATCAAATACACCCTTTCTAAATATATTAGGATTTTATTTTTGCACGCTCCAAAAGTAAAAGGAATTCTTATGAAAGAGTTATTATCAATAGAATATTTCAAAAGATGTGCATTTTTATACCCAGATATCAAAATATCACCATTAAGCACTACACTATGACAATAGCTATCAGGTTCTGGTAATGGCTGCAAATTTGTCCATCGATTTTTATCAAGATCAAATTTCTCTGATACAGTCAAATCGTTTGTATCAAATCCTCCAAATATATACACATTTCTGTTGAAATATATAGCTGATGAGTTGCAGCAAGATACCCATGATGGCAGCATTTCGACTTCAAAATCGCCATCAATAGTCAATGCAATTCCAGAAATTGGATTTGCTTTGCCAAAGCAGAAAATTTTACCATTTGGAATAAGACAAGTGCATGTATTTGCGTTTAATAATTTTATAGGCTTCAGCAATCTTTGTTCTTCTCTTTCAGTTTCAGTGTTATAAATATACACAGAAGTTGTTTTAGAATCATCTCGAGTTAGATACAGCGATGTAATTCGATTGTAATCTCGTATATATTCTTGATAAGCTTTGGTTAATGGTGAATGAGAAGGCAAGATGCTTTTTTGATAATCATACATAGAGCAAGTATCTCTGAAAATTTTTTCTGCTTTTAGATCATTCACCTTGCAAAATATTTCGGATTTTTTATCTATTAACTCTTGCGTAATTGATTTATTTTTTAATTGGATTTGCATTTCTGTTAGATTGACCTTCAAATCTATAGGGATTATATTTTGAGAATGTAAATGTTTTTGGTGCCTATTTTTGAGTTCTTGTTTCCAATCTTCAAGCTCTTTTTTGCTTTTCTCAATATTTCTGATTAGCTCAGAAATATCCCTTGCAGCTTCTGCTAGCTGTTCACTATTTTTATATTTTTTTGTTTTTTCCTTACACTCTTCAATATTTTTTTCAATTTCAAAAAGTCTATCAATAAAGATTTCAAATTTGTCTTTTATGAAACATTCAAACATTTTTTCAATGTCTGTGCTAAAACTCCAAAGTTGACCACTTTTATGCAAATTGTGAATTATTTTTTTAGCATTCTTAATAGCATCATCAGGATTCAAGGACAAGAGCTTTAAAAGCGGATCTTGCTCTAAATCTGATGTTTTTTCTGATAATGAAATTTTTTCAAAATAGCTGTCTATGCTTATCAAACTCGTATCTATTTTCTTCAAAAAATTTTCAAGTTTGTTTTCAGACTCAAAAAGAAACTGATTGAAAGAAACTATAGTCTTTTTCTTCAGGTTATCTCTTTTTGATTTTTCTTTTGAAAGAAATGTAAGGAGTGCATTTTTGGTTTCTTCGAAATGTGGCAAGAAAAATGATTCAAATCTATGAGCTCTACCAGCTAGTCTGCAATGAGCTGTTCAGTGTGAATCACAAGAGTATGTTGCTGGAGAAGTGCAATGACAGGCATACTCAATTTCAAGATCACAGTCTTTCTTATAGCACCGCTTGATTTCCATCATATTAATTATGATCTATAAATTTGCTTTTAAAATTAAGAAATCTTAAATTTGTTGATAAGTACAATAATAAATCAAAGTTTTATCAATAATTTTAAAGTTTAAGCAAAAATATCTACAGCTATTTTTAATATCTGCAAAAGATGAATTATTGATTTTATTTTAGGCTTTGTATAAGAAAAATCGCTTTAAAGGCTACTTCGGAGGTTCAATTCTCTTACGGATTGGCTGTATTCTTTCATCGCTCTTTCTTTTTCAAATTTTCTAGCCCACTCATCAGTTCCTATATTAACAGGTCCAAGCCCCTTTGGCAAATTATATGTTTTTTTGCAGTTTTGATTATAATCATTTATACTGTATGGCTTATATTCCACTACTCTGGGTTTTTTCGAATAATACAAATTTGGTGGCAAAGGGTTATCTTCAGGAAGTAAAGGTGGAACACTTGGCTTTTTATACACAAATCTTGCAGGTCTTTGAGGAGGCAGCTTCAATGGTTTAATTATATGCTTTGCCATAGGCTTTATAATTGTAGCTGACTTGCTAGCAATAAGTTGATATGGAACATTTTCATCACTTTTTTTATTATTCTGTATTGGGGTGTAATTATGATTGAAAGGAATAAAATTATTCTGAATAGGAGTATGATTGTAAGAAGGAGCAAGAATTGGATAAGGCTTTGGAATATATGGCCAGCTTGGTAAATTATTATAGCTCAAGAGTTGAGGATATGATGAATTTTGTGCAGGTGTAGATTGGGTTGAAATGAAATATCCAGCTCTGCTCAGATCTAAACTTGAA
>CATKHM010000326.1:0-21954 GCA_949751825.1 Blepharisma undulans
ACATTCTAAGATGAGCGTATTTGAGAAATTCTTCTTCTTTTGATTTACTGACATGTGGGTAGGTATATTTAACAAACCATTGCTCAAATAATTCCAATGAAATTTGATTTGATTTATTTACAATCATCGCTGAAACTCCTTCAATCATTTCTAATGATACATAGCAGTGAAATGTTCGAAGAGCTGTCATGAATTCTTCGAAATTAAGGAAGCCAGTTAAATGCTTGTCAATTTTTGCAAGGAATTGTGGAACTCGAAGTTTGGATTTTACAATAGCTTCGTTTACTGCTAAAAATAGTTTAGGAGGGTTTTTTAGATTGGCTTTTGCAATGAGATGAGCTTCTTGAACAATTTTTTGCATTTTTTTCTTCAGCTCGCCATTGATATCAACTAATTCTTTGTATTTTTTTTCTTCTGCCTTTATATTTTCCAAAAGCCCTTCAATATCTTTATCTTTATTTTCCATTTGCTTTTTATGTTCATTTTCTTTTAAATTATAATCGCGTTGCAAATTTTCCAACTGAAGCTTCAAGCTAATAACTTCTTCTCTGATCCCATCAAATTCTTGAAGTTTCGTTCGTTTATCAACTCCTTTCATTGTCTTGATTTTGTCTTTCAGTGTGTTATTGTAATTTCTTAATTTTTCAATTATTTCCATCATGCATTCATTTTCTTTTTTTAAGCCTTCGCTGCCTGAATCAACAGGCCTGAATTCAGCAGGTGGAAACTCAATTTGAAACTTTTCATTGATAGTTTGTCTTAATCTTATGCATTCCTGAGAATAAGTTTGAACTTCAGCTTCTAGTTCAGCAATTTTGGTATATTTAATGCTATGTTTTATTTCTTTAAGTTCCTTGTTTTTCAATTTTAACTCTTCCTTCAACTTACATATAGACTCTTTCAAATTAGATATAAAAGAAATCCTTCTAGCTTCTGGGCTTGGGTTGCCTCTTATTAATATGTCTCTACTTGATAATTCCTTTTCTACATTGGCCAGTTTCGTTTTTAATTTAGTATTTTCATCAAAAACAGTGTTATACTTGACTTTCAGAGCCAAATTGCTATCATATAGCTGCTCTTTTTCTATTTCAATTACATTTGGACGAAGCTTTGAAAGACTGATATTATTGAGGTCGATTTGAGATGTTGATTGGGCACTAAAAATCCTTGATTTTGCTGTTTGTGGCCTTTTCAACTGCTTTAGAGAACTTGATTTTGCTGATAAGACTTGCTCTGTAATCGGAGCTGTTGAAAGCATAATAGCTTCATGAGGTCTTAGTTTTGATGATTGAGCTGTGCTTCTGCTGCTGAAAATTGACATATATGTATAAAAATATGAAAATCAATTGAAATACAGAACTTAGAGAATTTAGATTGGCTATAGCCAAAACAATTATTAGAACATTAGATTCTCGTTTTTTTCTAGATATTGAGCAAAAACCTTCTACCAGGTGATCTGAAGCTTTACTATAATAATTAATAAATAGTAAATAGATGGCATTTGTAATTTAAGAGAACTTAAAATTTTTGCATTAAATATTCTTATTTATTAAATTCATATTGATTCCACAAGTTCTTGTGTATCGATGACTAATTCCGGTGCTTTCCTGCTTCGAAAAAGGATGTTTTGTTTTCATTAGTCGAGTTGTAATTTTAAATTTATTTAAATCTTGTCAGGCTTTCATTTTTTCTACTTTTTCTATGATATTTGATTTCCTCTTGCGAGATTTTGGAGTTGGCAAAGTTTCATTTGCCAATGTAACTGATTTGTTTTCAGTTATATTCTGATGTATCCTTGAGCTAATTATTTGAGAATTTTGCATTGAATAAAAACTAGTAGATCCTGAAATAACGCTTCTTTTGCGTTCATGCTCTCTTCCTTTTAAGTATTGCTCTTTATCAAAATAATTTAAGATCAGCTGTGAAATTCTACTTTTTTCTTCCTTTACTTCTTGATCAGTGTTATCGATTGATTTAAATCTCCTTTTCATTTTGAGGCTTGTTTTTGCTACAAGTTCAATAAAATGCTTGCTTACATTTAAGCTTCTTAGCGTTTTTTTTGGCGATGGCTCAGTTAATAAACTTAATGTGGAGTCTCTTCTAAATTCCATCCTTGGATTATCTATTGGAGGAGAGTATTCTGGATAAGTTATGGTCCGTGAAAATTCTGTTGGTTTATGGATCTGTGAATTTTCTTGCTTTAGAGTTGATATTGAATGTGAATTTTGCATTTTAGATGAAAATTGAGCTGTCAATTTAATTTGGTGAGGAGATGAATATCTCCTTGATTCTGATACTGCTGTTAAATCTTTGGAGTCAGTATCTTGATAAGTTGATAAATTTGATATTTTATGGAAAAATAGTAATGCTATTTTTTTAATCCGGATAATATGGAAGTTAAATTCAATCAAACTTTAAAACTTTTTCAAATTTTTTGCAATTAAAAGAAAATAATTATTTTTGTTATATTTGATATAAAAACAAGTAGCAATTAAAATTTTATTAATGCATATTTTAATTTATTATAAAATATCCTAATTACCATAAAACTTATTGATAAACTTTAATAATAAGTATTCCTGTCTACCCAACCTCTTCTCTTCGGATTCTTTGCTCTTGTGTATCTTATGATCGCTTTTCTTGACTCATCAAATAAGATAAACATAACAAAGAATGGCACAGCTGGGAACCCCCAATGTAAAAATGCAAGAGGTCTTGTGCCGAGCCCAACATTAAGTGGAGGAGTGAACGTCAAGAACAGGGCCAAACCTGTTTCAAAAAATAGAGCGAAAATAAGAACTCTGTTTGTTAATCCTTGTTGCAGCAATGACTGGGTTCTTGTTTTCACATTCAAAACATTAGCCCATTGAGTCACAACAATTGCAATAAAGAAGGCAAATTGGGCATATTTGACAGCTTCTGGAGTATAGCAGATAGTAGTGTCCGAAATTTCCGATTTCATATCAGGGTATCTGCAGTCGTCCCAGTCGCTATCGTCGATCTTGTAAAACCATATTCTTAAGTCATACTTACCATCAGAGTCAGAAATATAGTCAACCAGCTCACCATCATAGCTGCTATCACCAACATGGCTGTTTCCTTTGTGTGGAAGATATGGGTCATATATATCATGAGCGGATGGCTTCGAGCCGTCATCTCGCAATGCAATAAACCAGAGAACAGAAGGAGAAAATCCATAATCGTGTAAAACAGTGAAAAATGCCATGTAGCCAGCACATGTTTGAAGCTCACCCATTGTGCAATAGGAGTAAAACAATAATTGGCCTGTAACGAGGTAATCTTTTTTTGCATTCCTAGGGTTTCTTCTCATAATATCAAGTTCTGCTGATTCATAAGCCATAGCAACGGAAGGCATGATGTCAGTTCCTAAATCAATACAAAGGATAAGAACTGTTGATAAAGCTAGTGGAATTTGAAAAATAATAAGAGCCAAAAACGGAACTAGCTCAGGAATGTTTGATGTCAAAATATAAGCAATCGTTTTCTTGAGGTTATCGAAAATAACTCTTCCTTCCTTTACTCCGTCAACTATGGATGCGAAGTTATCATCAATCAAAAGCATATCAGCAGCATCTTTGGCAACATCACTGCCTGAAATATTCATTGCAATGCCTATATCAGCTTTTTTAATGGCAGGACTGTCGTTTACACCATCTCCAGTAACAGCTACGATTTGGCCGAGCTTTTGATTTGCGTCTACAATCATATATTTTTGAGCTGGGGAAGTACGTGCAAACACAATTTGATGCTTTGTGAGTCATTTAGCAATTCTTTGCTCATTGAAAGGCAAATCTTCGTCTTCAACACTTGCTTTGGTAAGCATGTCACCATGGATGACAATTGCATCACTCTTTTCGAAAGCACTATCCCAATCCAACCCTTCTTCTACCAGCTCGTTGACTGTTTTTGGTTCAGTAATAATGTGTACTTGTCTTGCAATTGCAGTGGCAGTTAATGGCTGATCTCCCGTGACCATAATAACTTTTATACCCGCTTCGTGACAAGAAATAACAGCTTCTTTTACGTGTCTTTTTGGAGGATCCATAAGAGCTGTCAAACCAATAAATGTTAAGCCTTTAAGAGGGAAGTTTGGACCTTCTTCCAAGTTTGGATTAAAAACATAATCTTCCCCATATTTAGACGCTTCAAGCCATATATAAGCGAATCCTAAAACTCTTTGTCCTTGGCTTCCAAAAGTCTTATTTGCTTTCGCAAAAAGATCTTTCCATTCATTGTCCTTTGGAACCTCTTTTCCATTTTTCATCATCATTGAGCATCTTTCCCATAGTTGTTCTGGGGCTCCTTTCATGAATAAAATGCAATCATCTTTGTGATTGGAAGGAAACCAATCGCATGGCTCATGAATTGTGACTGCATATTTATTCGCTGAATTGAACGGAATTTCTCCTTTGACTCCTTGCCTCATCATAACAGGGTACATTTTTCTGAATTTATCAACTTCAAATATTGGGTGGAAAAATTTGATAAGGGCAACTTCTGAAGCATCTCCTCCTACTGTCTTCCAAGTCTGGACTGAAGCAGCAAGAGTGTCTTTTAAATATTTTTCTTTTATTTCTTCAGCTTTTTCTTTAGGATAAGCATTCCCATGCGAATCTTCAAGCAGTTTAGCATCAGGCTCAAATGAAAACTCAGCTTTACTATTTAATGATGCACATCTTTGGAGCATCTGGAATGTTGGGTCAGTTATTTCATATCCCAAGTCTTTTGTCGTGTCTTTTTCTTCGTAGTTGACAACACTTCTTATAGTTCCATCATACCAAATATTAACGACTTTCATTTTGTTTTCTGTCAGAGTTCCTGTTTTATCTGAACAAATGCAGCTGGTAGACCCGAGTGTTTCAACTGCTTCTAAATTTTTCACTAAGACATTCTTTGCAGCCATTCTTTTTGCAGTTAGTGTTAAAGCAACAGTGACAGTTGCAAGAAGTCCTTCAGGAACATTTGCTACAATGATACCAATAGCATTGACCATATTTACAATTGCTGAGTAGCCATAGATGAACCCTAAAACAAAGAAAATGATTCCTAAGCAGATGGCAATGATACTAATCATTTTAACGAATCTTGCAATTTCAATACCCAAAGTGGTTTCTTCTTCATGAGTTGACGAGGTTAAATTTGCAATTTTCCCCATAATGGTGTTATCTCCGGTGAAAACAACCATCCCTTTACCATCTCCAGAGCTGCACATAGTCCCAAAAAATGCTAAATTTTCAGTCTCAAGTGGATTATGTTCATTTGTGCAGTTTGGTGTTCTTGTCTGAGGCTCACTTTCACCTGTAAGTGAAGAATTATCGACCTTTAAGTTATTGGCTTCGATTACTCTTACATCGGCTGGAATTCTTGCGCCCTGCTTTAAGACCACCACATCTCCAGGCACCAATTTGCTTGATTCAAAAATTCTTGGGGCTCCTGCTCGAATGACTGTACATGTGGGAGGAATCATATCTTTGAACCCTGCCATGATTGCAAGAGACTGGGATTCCTGGTAAAAACTAAAGCAGCCTGTCAAGAAGACGACCACAGCAAGCACAATGCCCAAGTACATATTTGATGGGTCAGCTGGACTTAAACCGTAAGCAATAAAACATAAGAGCGATCCTACCCATAGTAGCAAAGAAAAGAAGCCAGTCAGTTCTTTGAAAAACAAACAGTACCAAGGCATGGCTTTTTTTTCAGTCAATTTGTTTTCTCCGTATTGCTTCAGCTTTTCTCTGGCAATATCATCATTGAGGCCTTTTTCTAAGCTTGTTTCGAGGTTCCTTACAAGATCATCCAGTGGGATTTTGTGCTCAGTCATCTCCCTGAATCCTTCAGAGTCTTTGAGTGCCTCACTTTGCTTGTCTTTCCCTTTCTCAGTAGGCTTTTTAGTGTCATCTTTTGTTTCAGGCTCCTTAAGGACCCTTTTTTGATGGTCTTTTATTTCCATCTGGTCCTTCAGCTGTTGAAAGCCGATAATAAACGAAGAGCTCTGTCTTCGAATTATAGGTCTGGACATTTTTTATTTATTCAGTTATAGCTGAACACTGATATTTTGGCATTTACATGTAATAGTTTTGGAAATTTGGACCGTTAATTTCATATTAAAGCTATTTGGTTGAAAGAATTTGCCACAAAAACAAAATATATAGGCTGCAATATTTTAGGAATATTAAATCAATAATTTGAATGATGCTATTATAGAAAATAAATTAACTAAAAAGTATTGAAGATTTAGATTATCAATTCATAATCGTATTTATGATGGAAATCAGTTAAAGTTGACTATGTATATTTAGTGAATATTATTCGCTGCAAGTTTCGAACATATAGCAGACGATACTTTTATTTAAAGCAGTAATCAAACTATTTGATATGATGCCAGCTTATTTATCCTTAATTAAATTGATTCTCCTATATCGTAATAAATGAAATAATCATTAAGCCATTAAATTTATGTTTGAAAACTAGCTGCAGTTCTCAATTTTTAGAGTAAAAGCAAGAAAGTAATGCAATTATCTCTGATAATTAGATAATTTATAAAACCATTTATCTCTCAAAAGATATTTAATTAGATTATTTCAAAAACTGATCAGAAAATTAGATAAAAGGCTTATAGCAGCAAACTATTGATAATCAATTAATTACATACACTCTTGGCCACTGAATGTTGTTCAAAAATTTTAATTCGTAAAGCATTATGAATAGTTTAAATTTTACTTAAATGGGAAAATCATGCAATATTTTCCTTAAATTCATTAAGTT
This sequence comes from Blepharisma undulans, assembly GCA_949751825.1. NCBI lineage: Eukaryota > Ciliophora > Heterotrichea > Heterotrichida > Blepharismidae > Blepharisma > Blepharisma undulans. Next base: position 6,787 of record CATKHM010000326.1, read on the forward strand.
AATTAAGACAGTTATAAATAATACAAGGAAGCATATGTTTTAATATTATCAAATACAAAATAATCAAAAAGAAAATAGTTAAAATACTTGAAATCAAGCAATAATATAGTAAAACTAGTTTTAAATTAATCATCATATAGATCATCTCACACTAAATATTTAAATTTGCTAATTTTCATGAAAATCTTTTAGATTTCCTATGGGTTATAATGGCCTCATGTTAAAATTTAATTATGCATATGCAGATTTTTAGGAGTTTTAGAAGTTCGATGAGACTTCTTGCAAAGAAGGACTATTACAGTATTTTGGGTGTTTCTAAAAATGCTTCAGAAACCGATATTAAAAAAGCCTATTTTAACCTTGCAAAGCAGTATCATCCTGACGTAAATAAATCTCCTGATGCAAAGGCAAAATTTGCGGAAATTAATAATGCATATGAAACACTAGGAACTTCTGATAAGCGACAAACATATGATGCTACTGGAATGACTGGAGATGAACAAGATCAGGCAAAACAATCTGGATTCGGAGATTTCGGAGGCTTTGGAGGCTTTAATCCTTTTGGATCTGGATTTGGAGGAGGCGGAGGTAACCCGTTTGGCGGTGGACAAGGCTTTTCCAGCTTTGAAGATATTTTTAGTGAATTTGAAGGACTATTTGGTGGCAAAAAATCTCAAAAATCTGCAAGAGGTGATGACATTATCGTGGGCATGGAAATTTCTTTTTTAGAAGCTGTGCAAGGAGCATCAAAGCCACTTACAGTAACCAAGAATACAACCTGCGGTACTTGTAAAGGGAAAAAAATAAAGCCTGGCTCATCTCCATCTCAATGCACAACCTGTGGCGGAAAAGGTCATGTTCATTTTCAAAGAGGTCCAATGTCTATCCAAGTAGCTTGCCAGAAATGTGGAGGATCAGGAACAATCATAAAAGAATTTTGTGCGACCTGCCGAGGAACAGGAGTAACTGCATCTAAAGTCACAGAAACTGTGAATATCCCTGCAGGTGTAAATACAGGCCACACTCTTAGAATGGCTGGCAAAGGCAGCACATCAGAGTCAGGCGGAACTGCTGGAGATATTCTTATCAAAGTTACTATAAAAGACCATCCAGTTTTTGAGCGTGATGGCTACGACATAATTTCACAAGTCCCTATATCCATATCTCAAGCTGCCCTCGGATCAAGTGTAGAAGTCGAAACTTTACATGGAAAAGTCCAGGTAAAAGTAGCTCCAGGCACTAATACAGGTGATATTCACAAAATTTTGAATCATGGAGTCCCTCATCTCCCTCCTCATGGCAACCAAAAAGGAAGCCACATTGTAAAATTCATGTTAAAAATCCCCAAAAAACTTACAGAGAAGCAACGGCAGCTGTTCGAGATGCTTGCCCAGGAAGGTGTTTAAATCATATAGCTTAATAGAGTAATTTGATATATAAATGGTGAAAAAGAGCAAGAAGACTGCGGAAGGCATGAACTCCAAGCTTGCTTTGGTCATGAAAAGTGGCAGAGCTGCTCTTGGCTACAAAAGTGCACTTAAATCTCTGAGACAAGGCAAGTCAAAACTTGTGCTAATCTGCAACAACTGTCCACCTTTGAGAAAGAGTGAAATCGAATATTACTCGATGCTTGGAAAAGTTGATGTTTATCATTATACAGGAAACAATAACGAACTCGGAAGAGCTTGTGGAAAAATGCACGCAGTTTCAACTTTGTCAGTCATAGAGGCTGGAGATTCAGATATCCTTGGAGCTACTGCTTAACCACAGATTAACATAACTTAGCTTTTTAAAATGTTAGATGCTTAATTGTAAGGAGTAATGAAAGAAAAACTTGATTTAGGAATCTTTTGAAGGTTTTGTGATAACAAAACAGAATTTTCGAGGAAACTTCATCATCTTAAGGTAGATTAAAAAATGAACACAAAAGGTAGATGGAAATATGGTAAAACGCCAGAAAACTCAGATAAACATGAAATAATATAAATTGGGAACATTGAAAAGAATATTGCACTCTTCATAGTAAATAATCTTACAAATTAGAAAAAAAATAAGTAATTTTTATAATGAATGAGCAATGAGATTTTGAGCTGCAATAAAACCTTCTCAAATAACTAAAAGTAAAGAGAACTTACCAACCCAAAAAGAGAATTTATAACTTAACTAAATTAGCATAATTTACAGATAATCATAAAATGGAAGAGCTTAAGCGCTTGAAAGCACAGCTTATGCAAGTCCAACAAAAGCAATCTGCAAACAGACTTACAGATAGAAACATTGTAGAAATAGTTAACAAGCTAGTAGGAAACTACTCACTCGAGCTTGTGTTTACATTATCAGGAAAAGAGTATTTGACACCAAAAAGACTAGAACAAGAAATTGAGCAAGAAGTTAAAAAGCATGGAAGAATTAATCTTATTGATATGCCAGGGATTCTCAATGTCGGAGTCGAGCAAATTGAAAAACATGCAATTATGGTGGCTGATAAGACAAGTGATGTTGAATTTGTCAATGGGCAATTAATAGCAAATAACTATTTAGATATGATAGCTCAAGAAATCAATGAAACCCTGGAAGAGACTGGCCAGCTGCCTTTGAGTGATTTGACTTATAAATACTCCTTGCCAATGCAATATCTGAAAGATAGAATTGAAGCCAGAATAGGAACAATCATATATGGTCATTTCAAACAGAATAACGTACTATTCACAGACGTTTATGTGCAAAGGCATTTAGCGAAATTAAGAGGATTCCTCAGAGGCTGCGAAAAGCCAACAGAACTCAAACATTTTGATCAAAGTTTGGTCCCTAACCAAGTTAAAGATTTGATAAGCAGCAAAGAGATTTCAGGAAGCTACCAAAACGGAACTTTTACACCTTCAGTTTATTTCGATAACATTAAAAAAGAAATCGAAGATTTTTTTGCTTTAAATTCATATTTACCTTATGATTTTGTCAAAAAAATAATGAACATCACTTCAACACCTGCTTTAAAAAATTGGATAAATAAAGAAGTAGGAGGTGGAATTCATCTAGAAAACTGCTATGCTAAAGCAGAATTTATCGAAAAATTGAGAGGAGAAGTCAAAGAAGCAGTTGAGCAGCGTTCACTTATAAATGCAAATTCTGATCTTAATTTGCCCACTTGTATAGAACAAGAAGATTTAGAGAGTTTTGTAGAAGAAGGAATCACAATTGCAGGCTATTATATCTGCAATGAAAATTGTATACAAAAAGCACTTGATTTATTCAAAAATAAAATTAACTTAACTGCAGAAGAAACTAAATCCAATACCAAAGGGAAAAAGTCAGGGACACCCACAATACCAAAGCAAGAGATTCTCAGTACTTTAACCAAAGCAAGATTTCAAAATGCAGATGAAGAATTTTTGGAAGCCTTATCAGAAATTCTTTATCCCAAAATAAGCAGACTTATCGTTGAGCAATTTGAACAAAGAAACCAAACTGCAGACCTTGATAGCCCTTCAATTGTCCAAGAAATCAACTATCTTATGGTGTGCTGCAAATCACTTGGAAACTTAGGCAAGAAATACACAAATTTAAAGCCACTTAAAGCTCATCTGACTAAAACGATTGTAAATAAAGTTTTCAATCAGCTTTTAGAAATCCAGTTAAAAAATCAAGGATTTGGATCTATCACTGTGACTTCTAACAACAGACAAGCGATGATTGAGCGACTTCCTGAATACTTGAGAGAAATTTTAAATAAACTTGTGACTAAGATGTCATCAAAAGATCCAGAAGGTTTTATTTCTGAGCTGCTTGATAATATCAAAGATATACCTGTAGTAAGTGTCAAGCAAGTGGATAAAAAGACAGAAAGATTGATAACACATAAGCTAAAGCAAGACTTGAAAAGTAGGCTTGATGAGTGCTTGAATGGAAATAGATTCGGAGAAATTGTGTATTTTGCAATGAAATTAAAAATTGCAAACACTTTTATAATTGATACTCCGTTTGAAGATTGGGCACTTAAGATTTTGACAGAAATTTATGAAGCAACGATAGGGAATGATGAAGCTGTTCAGTGCTTTAGATTTATTATTGATAATCACAAAAATGAAGATCCAGAAATGCGAGAAAGGATAGAAAATATGCTGAGAGATATAAGAGGACAATTGTCAGGCTAAAATAAGAAATAATTCACATAATTGATATAATTTTGATATATGAAATCACAAAATATACTTAAAGCAAGAAGCAAAAAATTATCATTTGCTATTTTTTTTATTTATTAAATTTAGAATGTCTGCCTGATTAATTTCAAATATAAAAACGCTTAGTTAAGAATTTAAATATAAAATGGGAAATAATTGCTGTTCATCCCGTGATAAACATATCAAAAGCTCCCAAATAGGAATATCTGAGCCTGAGATAACTCTTGTCCTCAGATTAAGCAAGATTGACCCACCTATTACTCATCCCTGTATTGAGAGATACGATTGAAGAGAAGTCAGTCAATTCCTGAAAGCAAATAATTATAATGTTAATACTGCATTTGAAACAATATTAGATGACATTGTAAATGATAACTAGAACTGAAGGATTGATAACCTTCCTATTACAAAAGAGCAACATTCAGATATCCTATTGACTAGAGAAATTTTTGTTTTCGGGCATGATGTAAAAAATCATCCAGTTATAGTAATCAGGCCTTTTTATAGCAACACACAGCCAATGACTTTTAATTTTTGCCTTTATCTTGCTTATTTTTTTGAAAATATTCAGACAAATCTGTAACTTATAAATAGAATAGGCTTTAAACGAAAGATAACGATTTTAATCGATTTCAATAACAAGTTATTGAATGAAAACACAATAAGCGCTATATGAGGATTTATGAAAGACCACTATCCTAATAGAATTTTTCAAATACTTGTTATACAAGCTTCAATAGTCAAACTCTCCGAAGAAAGCAGAACAATTTTGAGAAAAATCCCTGTACTCAGTATCTTTGATAGCAATTTCAAGACAAATATTATTAAATTCATTGACCCAGAAAACTTAATGTCAGAGTATGGCGGACTAAGACAATATTATTTTAAAGGAACTGATGATGGAGTTTTGCCACAGAAGAGTATTTCTAACCAAATTTAAGTTTAATAAAATTCTCATATATCCTTCTGCAAAATAGACATATTTTATGTCACTTGTATTTCGGAAACAACTAGAAATCTTAGAAAGTTCAGGAATTCCTGTAAAAGCTTTGACAGCAGCTGATCTCTATCCATTCTGAGAAGACTCAGACCCAAGACTCAAGCACTTCGGTGAAGAAGAGAAAACAAAATCAGTTTTAGATGTAGCAGAAGAATTAGAACAAGGCAAAAATCCTAAATATCGGTTGCTGCTATGTACATTTATTGAAGGATTAGGCTTTTGAAAAGATTATCAAGCTTTGAAATCAGAAGTAAACACATCAGATCCTTATGAGCTTGCAAAATTCGATGCTGAGTTCAGAAGATATGTATCAAGAAAACAAGCACAAAACTATGAAGATGACTTTGAGCCTGAAAACCCTCCAATTCTTTCAGCTTCGAACCCAGAAAACGCTCTAACAGATTTCAATAGCACTTTTGACAGGGATTCCGAATGCAATCGCTCTGAGTACTTTGCGGACACAAGCACTTTTTCCAGATTCAAAACAGTCTCATTTACAAATATTGTCCCTCAGCCTATAAAAGGAAACTATAATCAAGAATTATATGAAGAAGACAGCCTTGAGCTTAATACAAAAACTGAAACGAAAACATTGTTTACCCCAGTCGAACTAGCGCAAACTGAAACAGATATAAACGATCTTTTATTTCCAGACGACCAATTTATTATTAAAAAGTTCATCGCAAAAGGGGGAGAAGGTAAAGTTTATGCCGCTGAAGATGTGGTGACTAAAGATTTTGTAGCATTAAAACAATTTGAGGCTCCGATTGAAGAAAGAGATGCTTTTCTTTCAATTATTTCAAAAGAAGCCCAGCTTATGAAGTCTTTTTGCCATCCAAATATAGTAAAATGTCTTGGACTTTGAATGCCACAAGAACAAACTGATGGGATGATAACAATCAGTATTGTGATGGAGTATATAGAAGGAGGGTCATTGGCTGATAAACTTAAAGCCAAAGGACCATTTTCTATTGAAGAAATAAAAGATTTATGTAAAGATATTCTTGAAGGGCTAGATTACTTGCATGGGCTGAATATTATTTATAGAGACATAAAACCAAGTAATATTCTATGTGGAGATTTGTTGAAAATCACTGATTTCGGAATTTCCACACAGCTGAGAGAAATTGAAACAATACCAAGAAGCTGTGCTGGAACTCCTTGATATATGGCACCAGAAGTGATATTGGGGGAACCTTATTCTTATGCAGCTGATATATGAAGCTTTGGATGTTTGATATATGAGCTATACACTGGGACTAAACCTTTTAAAACAGCTGGGCTTACAAGAGTTTTGCATCTGATGGTGGAAAGTCTTAATCCTTTGGATTGTCAAGAAGACCCACTTCCTCGAGATTTAGAAGACTTCTTATTGAAATGCTGGAGAAGGCCATATTCTTTGCGACCATCTGCAAAAGAATTGTTAAAGCATAGATTTTTAGTTTAATAAAATTGTATAAGAATTCGATTTTACAAACAAAAATATTTATGTGGTATGTCAATAATTATATATTACAAAGAAATAAATATTTCCCCTTCTTTTATTCTCCAGATCAAATCAGAAATGCTAATAATTTTTTATGTATTATATATCGAGATTTAGAGACTGGGTAAAATCTTGGTTTTGGCGTCAAGAATTAGAAATATCAATTGTCGGAATTCAAAATGCAGGGAAAACAACGTTTGTAAATACACTCACGACATCAGAGTTTGACGAGAATACCATTCCAACAGTAGGCTTTAATCATCGAGAAGTTAAAAAAGGATCGGTGCAGCTTAAAATATGAGATATTGGAGGCCAGCATAAATATAGAAGTAGCTGGGAAAAGTACTGTAGAAATGTGGATTGTATTATTTTTATTGTGGATTCTGCTGACTTTGGAAATTTAGATGTTGCAAGAACTCAGCTTCACAAACTGATGTCTTGGCCCAGCCTCAGTGGGATACCACTTTTAGTATTGGGAAATAAAAATGATTTGGAAGGGGCATTGAATGAGGAAGAATTGATTGTCTCCTTGGGGCTAAGATCATTGAGTGGGAGACCTGTTACATGCTACAGTGTGAGTGCCAAAAACCAAGTCAATATGGATATCACAATGAGGTTTCTGGTGGATTTGTCAAAAAATAAGAAAAAAGCATAAACAACCTGAGATTTATTAAAAAAATTAGATTTTAAATTATTCTACTGAAAGCAGGAGAGGATATTTCTGTTTTCTTATCGAAGAAATTAATAAAATTTAATTAAATATTCTGAATATTGGCCGAAATGATCATAAAAACGGTTTAAAAGGTTTAAAGAAATTAAATTCTTTCAATATAGATTGCACTTAATTATCTTCAGGTAGACTGGTTCAAAATGAAATAAAAAAGGATGAACTTTAAACTAAAAAAATGCATTTATTTTCTCACTTGAAGGGATTAAATATTAATCGATTGTTATGTTTGCTGTATTATTTTGCAAGGGAAGATAAAAGGGGAAAAATATTAAATTAGATTATGATGTAATTATTAAATTTTCGACTTGTCAGATAAGCATCCATTTTTTCATATAATAAATTATGAATAAAGAATTGGATCAGAAAGAAAATACGCCAATTGACAAATTTGAAGAAGATGAAGAAAAGGTCAAAATTAATGACTTTGTTCCAGGCCCGAATGAAAATTTTGAGTATGGAAAACCTGGATTGCAAGGAGTTCCTTTTAAGCCAAATCCAGAATGCAAGTACTGTCATGGATCAGGCTATAAAGAAAAAAATATAGGAAAGCATATAAAGCACATAAAAAGAGTTGAAGCTCTCTGCGATCGATGTGCACATGAATCAGGAATGTGTTCCAAATGCTTGGGAACCGGCTATATAAATCCTGGAGAGAGGAAATGTTTTTGCATTATGGATGGATGGAATTGACGGCAATCAAAAAATCTTGGGGCAATTTACAAATTAAATTACCCGAACGGGCATCGCGCTTTTGCAGGGCACTAGCATAATTTGAAATAAATTCATTAGTTTTAGGCAATTTTTAAGAACATTCTCATCAATGCTATTATTCATTTTTATTTTATCTTTATTTATTCAGTGCTCATATTAATTATTTTCATTGCAGAATCGTATGTAGAAGTCTATCTTTACTTTCTATAAATGCGTTTTTATTTATGCTGAGTAGTTATATGTATTAAGTGAGTGGCTTCGATCGAAAAATTATTATACTTGTGAGAAAAATAGTCTAAATTAAATACTGAAAACATGCATAAATATAAAGCACAACAATTCATTTCAATTTAATATGCTTAAATTATTAATTAATTTATGTTTATGAAAAATATTATCATACTTATAATTTTCAGTTTCATACACTCCATATATTTTCGTATATCCAAAGCAATATTTATGTAAGACTGTTTAAAACGAAGTACGGCTTATCTTAATTTTTCTACTTCTTCAATCGAAATGCTTTTAACCTGACTTGCAGGGAGAGGAGCTTGGTATCCTGGATTAGTTCTATCTTGTTCATCTTTGCTGAGAGTGATTTCAAGTCCTTCTAATTCTCTTTCCATGGTTTTATCTTCGAGTCCTTCTTCTTGAGCACGGTATAGAACATTGACTTTTCTCTTGCTGAAGTTATTTAGCTGATGCAGCCCTAATTCATATCTTTTAACATCCTCAGCAACTTTGACTGCTTTCGGAATGGCTCCACCGCTAGCTTTAATCACAATGGTTCTTTTTCCATCTTTCTTAAGCAGCAATAAAGCTTGTTTTAAGAAGAAGCTTGGATTTCCCATCGTGCTTACGAAAATTTCATTATCTTCTCTCTTGGTTTCTTCATGAGGCTTTTCTCTGATATACTTTCCTTGTTCTGGAGGTCCTCTTCTTTCACCTTGATAGCCTCCTCTTCCTCTTCCTCTACCGCCTCTTTCTCCTCTGTTGCCTCTTCCTCTAGAACTTCTGAAACCTCTGGATGACCCTCTTTCGTGTCTTTCTGTTGACCCTCGAGGTCTTGTGCTAGGTCTTTTTGTTTCTTCTTCCCCCTCTTTTGTTTTAGCCTCATGAGATTTATCTCTTCTAGGTTGGCTTTGCTTATGCTCATCTCTAGGCTGATGTTCAGGCCTCCTTGTTGCAGTTGCCGGCTTTCTTGTTTCATCAAAAGTATGTCTTGCTGGTGGGTTTTTCAGTTCATCCCAACTTTTAGATTCTACTTGGTTTTCAGGAATAGGGGCTTGATATCCTTTATTTGTTCTATCCAATGCGTCTAAGCTTAATAAGAAAACAACTCTTGTCTTATTGGTGTTAGGGACTCTTTCAAATGAGTTAACTTGGTGGATTCCTTTGACTTTGTGCTTGATGAGTTCTACCAAGTTTACTGCATGAGGGATGGCTAAATTGATTGCTGTGATTTTTGCATGTCTCTTTGTCTCCAAAAGAGTGGCAACTTGAGACACTTGTCTCCCAAAGCCTTGGGTGCTTGAGACAGTCACTTCGTCAGGGCTAGCCATTAATTTTTATAAGCAGCTTATTTGAGGAAATCCAAAAACATGAAAAATGGTGACGTGTGGAAAATTAAAGAAATTTTCAGTCAAAATATTGGTGAATTAGAATAATTGATTTTTAGTTAAGTTTTTCTGAAGCTAAAAATTATCATAAATTCAAGTCGCTATAGCATATAAATAAAAGAAATAGTCATTGACTAGTCCTAAAATATTATGTCAAGGTTTTTCATTTTTAATTTATTTATTTTAATACTTAAAAGTTCAGAGAAATGAGAACAATTTTCAGAACATTTGTGAACATGCCAAACCTAAAAACAGGAGATTATATGCAAAAATTCTATAAGCATGCAGGAGTCAAAGAGACTGAAAATGGTTTTCAAGTCCTTCTTGATGGCCGAGGAATCAAAACACCTGAAAGAAATTCTGTAATCCTTCCCACTGAAATATTGGCTTTAGGAGTAGCAACAGAGTGGCAAGTTCAAGACAAATTCATCAGAACTTCATCAATGCCTTTGGTAAAATCTATTCAGTTCCAACTTTCAGCCACCGCAATTGATCTTCCACATACACGCATTCGTCCTCAACTAACTGAGCGAATCCATCAATTTTTACAAAATGACAGCATATGGCAAGTATTATCTATTTAGTTATCGAGAAGATGAACAAGAAAAATCAGATCGTCAAACTAATCTTTTCACCCCAGTGATTAATCATGTAAAAGAAAAATATGGTATCGAGCTCACAATTTGTTCAGGGTTTTCTACCCCAACTATTTCACAAGACTCCTTCAATAATTTACAAAAACACATAGATACTCTTGACAACTATGATATTGTCGCTTTAGAAGCTGCCACCACAATAGCAAAATCTACAAGTATCGGCTTATCTTTATTAGATGGCTTTCTATCTATTGAAGATTCCTTAAAATGCGCTCGTCTGGAAGAAGATTTACAAATAGAATCATACGGCAAAGTAGAAGGCCACCACGATTTAGATGAATTAAGCTCTCTCGTCGTCTTAGCAGCAGCCAAAACTTTAATTTCATTTAAGAACTTTAATTCATAATATGGAAGTAACTGAGGCTCTTTATATATGACTTCAGCAGTTCAAGGTGCTGAAACAAAACCCTACGGAATCAGATGGACAAATGTTTATTCACGAATTAGATGCACAGGCGTTTGAATCTGGACTTAGGTTTGTCCCGTTAATTAAACGACTCAATAAAGTTCTCAATAAGTTAGAAAGAGAAGCAACGCCAATGCCTGAAATAAATTCATTGAAAGACACAAGCTTACCCGCAGCTAAGCTATACAATTGAAATGTTTTGATAAGGGCGCTTGAAACTGTTGGAGTTACGATTGACTCGGATATGAAAGCACTTATAGTAGCTGGAGATCGAGCCATGGTAACTGAAGTGTTGAAGAGCTTATATGAGATTGAACAGAGAGTGCTGAGCAAAGATTCGTCACAAGTTGTAGCGAAAAAGAAAAAATTCAAACCAAAAATAAGTCCAGATGGAGCTTTGTTGTTGGATAACGTAGAAGTGGAGTGTCCATTAGAAGAAGCACAGAGTTCATTGGAATTTTTGATATTGTCACTTTGTCAGAGTTTTCAATTGACAATAAAGCAAAGTGCAGGATTGTTAACACAAAATGGAAAATTTTTAAACCAAGTGCTAGTAAAAGGACTGAGAGGACAGTTTTATCCTGTGATAGGATGGTATGAAAAATTAACAGAAAGTGCTGATATTTTGGCAAGGCTTATTGAAAAAGAAATCGAAAGTGGAGCTATGATTTTAGTTATGGACTCTATTAAGCCTGGTTTGCAAAGCAAAGATGTAGGAGTGGTGAAGCAGTGCTGTAAGTTTTTAGAGAGAATAAAAATTTATTTGAGAAATGAAGAAGACACAATCGTGGGTTGGTTTCTTCAAGATTCTTATACTCAAGTTTTAAATGGACTTGATTTCTTTAAAGTGGAGCTGACAAATTATGTAGCTGATATATTTGTGGAATATGGAAGATATAGGCTAATTGATTTTTTTGGAGAGAAACTACAGCAGTATTATGGAGAAATGGCTAAATATTTCAATAGTTTGTTGGCTTTATTGCCTTATATGATCAGTGATCTGGAGTTGATAACGCAGTTGGAAACACAAGGATTGGTAAAATATTGAATTGAAATTGGATTGCGCGAAGCTGAAGCAGATCCTGATAAAGTTTCACCCAAAAGATTGAGTGCTTTAGCATTTATATGTGATATCTGGTGTATGTTTCCTGTCTATATCGAAAATAATGAAGAAACTGCAAATTCAATTTTAACTATTTTGAAAAGAGCATGCAGAGAAAAATCAAGAGGATTAAAAATCTTTTGTTTTGGAAGACTTTTTGCTTTGCTTTCTAGTTTTTCTGCTTGCAGAAACTCGTATGCACCAATTATTTATAAGACTCTCACTTTTTCTCTTGTAGAAAATTATTCATTTGATAGGCTCAGAGAATTTATGCTTTCTAACTTTATAGTCATTTTTGAAGAAATTCAAAGCCTCCCAATAGGAATCTTGATGGAGCCTGTATCGAAGCAATTTCAAGTACTTGCAAAGCCAAAATACAATACAACTGATTTCGATTATTATATAGCATGTGCAAGACACCCCATGCTAACTTTAAAGCATGCTGTTTTAGCTATCGATGTGCTAGGTCGTATTTATTTAAATGATGTCGCTTTTGCAAAAGCAGCAGAAATTCCATTTTTGTTGATGGCAGGCAGATTCATAGATTCGAATCCTATGCAAGAATATTTAACTAAGTTTTTCAATTTGGGTTTAAAACTTCTATACACAAGGATGAAAGAAAAAACTGAAAGTGGAAGAGAGTCTCCTACAAAAGATGAAATTGAAGAGGATAGAAGTTTCAAACATATGAAAAATTTGATATTAGGACTTATTGAAAAGATATTAAGACTTGGGAATTCAGACATGAATTCTCTGATAAAAGATATTTTGGTATTTGCCAATGGTGAAGTCAAAAGAATGACAGGATTGAATATGAGGGGAATTATGGGTCTATTAGAAATTATTGGAGACCCAACTTATTTTATTGAGTATTATGAGGTTTCTCAAAGGTCAGTTGTGCCTGTATCTGATTCTGGGAGAAATTATCCAAGCTCACTGATTTCAAGATCTGCAGCTGAAACAGTATCTGACATAAATAAAGGAACTTTGACAAGTCTTGTGAATGTTCCTCGAGGAAGAGTGCTTGATGATATAGCAAAATTAAAGCAAAAGAGAGTGGAAAAAGAAGCCAAAGAAAGAGCTCAGTCTGAGCAAAGAAAAAGAGACGATGAAAAGAAAAAAAGAGCTCTAAGAAATCAAATAGAAAAAAGGAGGATTGCTTTGGGAGTCGAAGGGAAAAATGATGGCCAGCCTGTATTCATTAAAGAACCGATTTTATTAGCTAATGAAATAGCGATTAAGCCAATCAGTGAAGAAACGGAAGATGAGCAAGAAATGATTAATATCATTATGAAAAAATATACAAGGGTATCAAAACTATTGTATAATAAATATGCAGGGACAGTGACTAAGCCAGATATTGTTGAAAAGGAAACCTTTGATAGTATAAATAAAAGAGTTGGAGTTTTAACTGAAGGCCAATTAACCAAATTACTTAGAGAGCAAGGTGTTTCAAATTCTATGATTTCTACAGAAGACATCAAAAGAGTTTACGCCATGATAATTCATGCCAATAGCACAATTATGGATTTTGACAATTTTATGCAATTTATGTATCAACTTTCGCTGATAATTTATAGCAAATTTCCAAATAACTTATCTCAGTTTCCAACTGCTATTTGCATGAATGCACTTTATGAGCATATGAAAAATTCCTCAGCAGGCACTGCTGTCCCTAAATATGTTTATGATGAGCCTGACCCAGGTGCAGGAGATAGAGAAGTAGTAGCCATGTTAAATGATTTACTTTCAAGAGATTCAAGCACAGAAATTCCTGAGGGTTACAAAAAAGTAAAAGATAAAGAGCTTAAAATTGTCTATGAAGTACCTTCAGAACTAGGTCTTCCAGAAAGCCAAAAAATATGCGCCGAAATTGTAGACTCCATTGTTTTCGATTATTTAAATACACATTTTCTCCAGCCAGTAATTAAAATTGAAACATACACCAGAGCCCGAGGAGTTTTAACTAAGCCCCAAATTCAAGAAAAATCGCCATCATTAGGAGTTCCAGCTCATAAAGCAGCTTATAAAGCTCTTCCATTGCCTGCTTATCTGAAACTTACTCCAGGAATAAAGATAACTTTAAACAAGCTATCTCCATACTATTCAAACGACTTGCTTTTAGATTGTGCAAGAGTTCTTGATGATCTAGTATATACCGTCGATAGTAATAGCCCAATGCTAATCAGCAGAAATCCGAAAGCTGCTGGCTCAGTTCCTAACAGAATCACGGAGCAGCGTGAATATGAAGTAAGCCAAGCAAAAAACGAACAAGAAAAAAATGAAGCCAAGAGGAAGCAAAGAAAGCAAATATTAGAGGAACAGCTCAAAAGAGAACGGATAGAAAAAGAAATGAAGCAAAGAGAAGAAGAGGAAGCCAAACGAAGAGAAGAAGAGCTTTCTCGACAACGAAAAAAAAGAGAAAAAGAGCAAAGAGAAAAGGAAAAAGCTGAAATTGATAAAAAAATCAAAGAATTTCATTCTAAAAAAGACGAAGAAGAAGCCAAAAAAAGACAAGAAGAAATACAAGCAAAATTGTCAGTAGAAGAAAAGAAGAAAAAGGAAAGAGAAGAGTTCTTAAAAGTGATCAATAAAAGACTCACTGAAGTTTTTGATAAGAAAAAAGAAGAAAAGAAAAATTTAGTTGCAATAGAAGAGAATAAAGTAAAAGAAAATATTGTGAGAAAAGAAGCTCAAAGAAGGTTATCAAAAATAGCCCTTGAAGATGGAAGAGCTAAAAGAGAAGAAGAAAGAAAAATCAATGAAAAAATTTCCCTAGCCATTGTAGATGAAGAAGTGCAAAATTTATTTGCAGAGTATGCAGGAGGGTTAGAAACTCTATTTAATTATTATTGCAAAGCTGCGAATTCGGTGGAAACATTGCCATTGGCAGGATTTAATAAATTTACAGGGCAATTTAATATATGTCCAATACTTTTATCGAATGATGAAGCGATCAAAATATACAGATTTTTGACGAAACACAAAGAAACCGTCTTAGAGCTAAGTTTTGACGAATTTAAAGAAGCATTAATAAGGATTTCATTCCAAGCAAAGGCAATCCTTGAGCAAGAAGTTGAAAAGCCTCTTGAGACAAATATTGAATTAATGAGAAGTTTCTTCAATTGGATTCTGATTCCAAAAGAAACTGCCAAAGCATTGGATTTTATGAAGAAACTTACAGTTACCCAACAAATTTTGAATCCCAGAGATAAAAAGAGGCTTAAAAATGCACTTTTGAAGAGTGTCAGTGAAGGGATTTCAGAGCCTCTTAAACAAT
>CATKHM010000327.1:0-21929 GCA_949751825.1 Blepharisma undulans
ACATTCTAAGATGAGCGTATTTGAGAAATTCTTCTTCTTTTGATTTACTGACATGTGGGTAGGTATATTTAACAAACCATTGCTCAAATAATTCCAATGAAATTTGATTTGATTTATTTACAATCATTGCTGAAACTCCTTCAATCATTTCTAATGATACATAGCAGTGAAATGTTCGAAGAGCTGTCATGAATTCTTCAAAATTAAGGAAACCAGTTAAATGCTTGTCAATTTTTGCAAGGAATTGTGGAACTCGAAGTTTGGATTTTACAATAGCTTCGTTTACTGCTAAAAACAGTTTAGGAGGATTTTTTAGATTGGCTTTTGCAATGAGATGAGCTTCTTGAACGATTTTTTGCATTTTTTTCTTCAGCTCGCCATTGATATCAACTAATTCTTTATATTTTTTTTCTTCTGCCTTTATCTTTTCCAAAAGCCCTTCAATATCTTTGTCTTTATTTTCCATGTGATTTTTATGTTCGTTTTCTTTTAAATTATAATCTCTTTGCAAATTTTCTAACTGAAGTTTTAGGCTGATAACTTCTTCTCTTATCCCATCAAATTCTTGAAGTTTCGTTCTTTTATCAACTCCTTTCATTGTCTTGATTTTGTCTTTCAATGTGTTATTGTAATTTCTTAATTTTTCAATTATTTCCATCATGCATTCATTTTCCTTTTTTAAGCCTTCGCTACCTGAATCAGCAGGTCTGAATTCAACAGGTGGGCATTCAATTTGAAATTTTTCATTGATGGTTTGTCTTAATCTTATGCATTCCTGAGAATAAGTTTGAACTTCGGCTTCTAGTTCAGCAATTTTGGTATATTTAATGCTATGCTTTATTTCTTTGAGTTCCTTGTTTTTCAGTTTTAATTCTTCCTTCAACTTACAAATAGACTCTTTCAAATTAGAAATAAAGGAAATTCTTCTTGCTTCTGGGCTTGGGTTGCCTCTTATTAATACGTCTCTGCTTGATAATTCCTTTTCCACATTGGCCAGTTTCGTTTTTAATCTCGTATTTTCATCAAAAACAGTGTTATACTTGACTTTCAGAGCCAAATTGCTATCATATAGCTGCTCTTTTTCTATATCAATTACATTTGGACGAAGCTTTGAAAGACTGATATTATTGAGATCGATTTGAGAAGTCGACTGGGCACTGAAAATCCTTGATTTCGCTGTTTGTGGCCTTTTCAACTGCTTCAGAGAACTCGATTTTGCAGATAAGACTTGCTCTGTAATCGGAGCTGTTGAAAGCATAATGGCTTCGTGCGGCCTTAGTTTTGATGATTGAGCAGTGCTTCTGCTGCTGAAAATTGACATTATGTATAAAATATATGGAAATCATTTAAATTGTAGAGCTCAGAGAAATTCAGATGGTTCCAACCAGAACATAGTAGAATTCTGAATTCTCACTTCTTCATTTTAATGAGCAAAAATATGCTTATTAGGCAATCTAAGGATTTTAAGAGAATAAGTAATAAATAGCAATTAGTTGACATTTGTAATTCAAGAGAACTTAAAATTTTTGCAATGAATATTACTTGTTTATTAAATTAATATTGATTCCACAAGTTCTTGTGTATCGATGAGTAATTCCAGTACTTTCCTGCTTCAAAAACAAATGTCTTGTTTTCGTTAGTCGAGTTGTGATTTTAAATTTATTTAAATCTTGTGCAGATTTCATTTTTTCAAATTTTTCTATTATATTTGATTTCCTCTTGTGAGATTTTGGAGTTGGCAAAGTTTCATTTGTCAACGTAACTGATTTATTTTCAGTCACATTCTGATGCTGCATCCTTGAGCTAATTATTTGAGAATTTTGCAATAAATGAAAACTAGTAGATCCTGAAATAACGCTTCTTTTGCGTTCATGTTCTCTTGCTTTTAAGTATTGCTCTTTATCGAAATTATTTAAGATCAGTTGTGAAATTCTACTTTTTTCTTCTTTTACTTCTTGGTTAGTATTATCGATTGATTTAAATCTTCTTTTCATTTTGAGGCTTGTTTTTGCTACAAGTTCAATAAAATGCTTGCTTACATTTAAGCTTCTCAATGTTTTTTTAGGTGATGGCTCAGTTAATAAACTTAATGTGGAGTCTCTTCTAAATTCCATCCTTGGGTTATCTATTGGAGGAGAGTATTCTGAATAAGTCATGGTCCGTGGAAATTCTGTTAGTTTATGGATCTGTGAATTTTCTTGCTTTGGAGTTGATATTGCATGTGGGTTTTGTTTTATAGATGAAAGTTGAGTTGTCAATTTAATTTGATGAGGAGATGAATATCTCCTTGACTCTGATACTGCTGTTAAATCTTTCGAGTCAGTATCTTGACAATTTGATAAATTGGATATTTTATGGAAAAATAATAATGCTATTTTTTTATTTTTCAATAGAGAATTTGAATTCAGTCATGATTTAAATCGTTTCTCAATATTTTGAAATTAGGCCAAGCAGTATTAAAATAATATAATTGATATAAACCAAGCAGCAATTACAATTTCATTTATGCATATTTTAATTTATTATAAAATACCCTTGTTACCATAAAACTTATTGATAAACCTTAATAATAAGTATTCCTGTCTACCCAACCTCTTCTCTTCGGATTCTTCGCTCTTGTATGTCTGATTATCGCTTTTCTTGACTCATCAAATAAGATAAACATAACAAAGAACGGCACTGCTGGGAACCCCCAATGTAAAAATGCAAGAGGTCTTGTACCGAGTCCAACATTAAGTGGAGGAGTGAACGTCAAGAACAAGGCCAAGGCTGTTTCAAACCATAGAGAAAAGATAAGAACTCGGTTTGTTAATCCTTGTTGCAGCAATGACTGAGTTCTTGTTTTCACATTCAAAACATTTGCCCATTGACACACCACAACTGCAATAAAGAAGGCGAATTGGGCATATTTAACAGCTTCAGGAGTATAGCAGATATAAGTGCTCGAAATGTCTGATTTCATATCAGGGTATCTGCAATCGTCCCAGTCGCTATCGTCAATCTTGTAGAACCATATTCTCAAGTCATACTTGCCATCGGAGTCAGAAATATAGTCAACTTGCTCACCATCATAGCTGCTATCACCAACATGGCTGTTTCCTTTGTGTGGAAGATATGGGTCGTATATATCATGAGTGGATGGCTTAGTGCCGTCATCTCTTAATGCAATAAACCAGAGAACAGAAGGAGAAAATCCATAATCGTGCAAAACGGTGAAATATGCCATATAGCCAGCACAAGTTTGAAGCTCACCCATTGTGCAGTAGGAGTAAAATAATAATTGACCTGTTACGAGGTAGTCTTTTTTGGCATTTCTAGGGTTTCTTTTCATAATATCAAGCTCTGCTGATTCATAAGCCATAGCAACTGAGGGCATAATATCAGTTCCTAAATCAATGCAAAGGATAAGAACTGTTGACAAGGCGAGTGGGATTTGGAAAATGATAAGAGCTAAAAATGGAACTAGCTCTGGAATATTTGAAGTCAAAATATAAGCAATCGTTTTCTTGAGGTTATCGAAAATGACTCTTCCTTCTTTTACTCCATCGACAATAGATGCGAAGTTATCATCAATCAAAAGCATATCAGCAGCATCTTTGGCAACATCACTACCTGAGATATTCATTGCAATACCTATATCTGCTTTTTTGATAGCAGGGCTGTCATTTACACCGTCTCCAGTGACAGCTACAATTTGGCCGAGTTTTTGATTTGCGTCTACAATCATATATTTTTGAGCTGGCGAAGTACGCGCAAACACAATTTGATGCTTTGTAAGCCATTTAGCAATTCTTTGCTCATTGAAAGGCAAATCTTCATCTTCAACACTTGCTTTGGTCAGCATGTCACCATGGATGACAATTGCGTCACTCTTTTCAAAGGCACTATCCCAATCCAAGCCTTCTTCTACGAGTTCGTTGACTGTTTTTGGTTCAGTGATTATATGCACTTGTCTTGCAATTGCAGTGGCAGTTAATGGCTGATCTCCCGTGACCATAATAACTTTGATACCCGCTTCATGACAAGAAATAACAGCTTCTTTTACGTGTCTTTTTGGAGGGTCCATGAGAGCTGTCAAACCAATAAATGTTAAACCTTTAAGAGGGAAGTTTGGACCTTCTTCCAAGTTTGGATTAAAAACATAATCATCCCCATATTTAGACGCTTCAAGCCATATATAAGCGAATCCCAAAACTCTTTGTCCTTGGCTTCCAAAAGTCTTGTTTGCTTTCGCAAAGAGTTGTTTCCATTCATCGTCTTTTGGAACCTCTTTTCCGTTTTTCATCATCATTGAGCATCTTTCCCACAACTGTTCTGGTGCTCCTTTCATAAATAAAATGCAATCATTTTTGTGTTCCTTAGGAAACCAGTCACAAGGTTCGTGAATTGTAACTGCGTATTTATTTGCTGAGTTGAACGGAATTTCTCCTTTGACTCCTTGCCTCATCATAACAGGGTACATTTTTCTGAACTTATCAACTTCAAATATTGGGTGGAAAAATTTGATAAGAGCAACTTCTGAAGCATCTCCTCCTACTGTCTTCCAAGTCTGGACTGAAGCAGCAAGAGTGTCTTTTAAATATTTTTCTTTGATTTGATCAGCTTTTTCTTTAGGATATGCATTCCCATGCGCATCTTCAAGCATTTTAGCATCAGGCTCAAATGAAAACTCAGCTTTGCTATTTAGTGATGCACATCTTTGGAGCATCTGGAATGTTGGGTCAGTTATTTCATATCCCAAGTCTTTGATTGTGTCTTTTTCTTCATAGTTGACAACACTTCTTATAGTTCCATCATACCAAATATTAACAACCTTCATTTTGTTTTCAGTCAGAGTTCCTGTTTTATCTGAACAAATGCAGCTGGTAGACCCGAGTGTTTCAACTGCTTCTAAATTTTTTACTAAGACGTTCTTTGCAGCCATCCTTTTTGCAGTTAATGTTAAAGCAACAGTGACGGTTGCAAGAAGTCCTTCAGGAACGTTTGCTACAATGATACCAATAGCATTAACCATATTTACAATTGCTGAGTAGCCGTAAATGAACCCCAAAATAAAGAAAATGATACCCAAAGCGATGGCAATGATACTAATCATTTTAACGAATCTTGCAATTTCAATACCCAAAGTGGTTTCTTCTTCATGAGTTGAAGATGTTAAATTTGCAATTTTCCCCATAATGGTGTTATCTCCGGTGAAAACAACCATCCCTTTACCATCTCCAGAGCTGCACATCGTCCCAAAAAATGCTAAATTTTCAGTCTCAAGAGGATTATGCTCATTTGTGCAATTTGGTGTTCTTGTCTGAGGCTCACTTTCACCTGTAAGTGAAGAATTATCGACTTTTAAGTTATTTGCTTCGATTACTCTTACATCGGCTGGAATTCTTGCACCTTGTTTCAAAACCACCACATCTCCAGGCACCAATTTGCTTGATTCAAAAATTCTTGGTGCTCCTGCTCTTATGACTGTACATGTGGGAGGAATCATGTCTTTAAACCCTGCCATAATGGCAAGAGACTGGGATTCTTGGTAAAAACTGAAGCAGCCAGTCAAGAAGACGACCACCGCAAGCACAATGCCCAAGTACATATTTGATGGGTCAACTGGACTTAAACCGTAAGCAATAAAACATAAGAGCGATCCTACCCATAGTAGCAAAGAAAAGAAGCCAGTCAGTTCTTTGAAAAACAAACAGTATCAAGGCATAGCTTTTTTTTCAGTCAATTTGTTTTCACCATACTGCTTCAGCTTTTCTCTGGCAATCTCGTCGTTGAGGCCTTTTTCCAAACTGGTTTCGAGGTTCCTCACAAGATCATCCAGTGGGATTTTGTGCTCGGTCATGTCCCTGAATCCTTCAGAGTCTTTGAGTGCCTCACTCTGCTTGTCTTTCCCTTTCTCAGTAGGCTTTTTAGTGTCATCTTTTGTTTCAGGCTCCTTGAGGACCCTTTTTTGATGGTCTTTTATTTCCATCTGGTCCTTCAGCTGTTGAAAGCCGATAATAAACGAAGAGCTCTGTCTTCGAATTATAGGTCTGGACATTTTTATTTATTCAGTTATAGGTGAACACTGATAATTCAGCATTTACTTAAAATAGTTTTGGAAGTTTGGACCGTTAATTTCATATTAAGGTTTTTGATGAAAAGATTTTATTACAAAAATAAGAATAACATGCTGCAAGATTTTTAAGAAATTAAATCAATAATTTGAAGCTTGATTGAATTTAAAAATAAATTAATTAAAAGTATGAAGGTTAAGGATATTTTTTGCAATCAATTCTTTTTTTATAAATGATACTCGTGGCTTATCTAATGAATATTATTGAAACATGTAGCAGAGATACTTTTATTTAAAAGGCAAGAATCAAACTATTAATTTGATACCAGTTTTATTATCTTTTCATAATTAAATTGATTCTCCTGAGTAAAAATAAATGAATAAATAATTGTTAAACTATTAAATTAATACTTGAGAGTAATTAGTTATTCTTATTTTTAAATGTAAATCATGAAAGCAATACAAATTACCTATGGTAATTAGATTATTTATCAAATCCATTTATCTTCTAATAGATATTGGATAAGATCATTCCAAAACTGGTCAGAAAATCAGATAAAAAGCTTGAATCAGCAAATTATTGATTAGCACAATTAATTATATACATTTTTGCTTATCCAACATCTTTCAAAAATTTATCGTTCATAAGGTGTTATGTATGGCTTTAAATTTGACTTAAAAAATTAATGATTATTTGGTTTAAATTTCATTTAGTTAATTAAGATAATAATAAACAATATAAGGGATAGATAAGATTTAACTTATCAAATAAATAAATTATCAAAAAAGAAAATAATCAGAATTCTTGAAATCAAGCAATAATACAGTGGAGCTGGATTTAAAATTAAATTTCGGATAGACTTTCTCTAATAAATATTTTAATCTGCTAATTTTCACGAAAATCTCTTTAGATTGCTATGGATTATAATGGCCTCATGTTAAAATTTAATTATGCATATGCAAATTTTTAGGAGTTTTAGAAGTTCGATGAGACTTCTTGCAAAGAAGGACTATTACAGTATTTTGGGTGTTCCTAAAAATGCTTCAGAAACTGATATTAAAAAAGCCTATTTTAATCTTGCAAAGCAGTATCATCCTGACGTAAATAAATCTCCTGATGCAAAGGCAAAATTTGCGGAAATTAATAATGCATATGAAACATTGGGGACTCCTGATAAAAGACAAACATATGATGCTACTGGAATGACTGGAGATGAGCAAGATCAGGCAAAACAATCTGGATTCGGAGATTTCGGAGGCTTTGGAGGCTTTAATCCTTTTGGATCTGGATTTGGAGGAGGCGGAGGCAATCCGTTTGGCGGTGGACAAGGCTTTTCCAGCTTTGAAGATATTTTCAGTGAATTTGAAGGACTGTTTGGTGGCAAAAAATCTCAAAAATCTGCAAGAGGTGACATCATTGTAGCTATGGAAATTTCTTTTCTAGAAGCTGTACAAGGAGCATCAAAACCACTTACAGTAACCAAGAACACAACCTGTGGCACTTGTAAAGGCAAAAAAATAAAGCCTGGCTCATCGCCATCTCAATGTACAACCTGTGGCGGAAAAGGCCATGTTCATTTTCAGAGAGGTCCAATGTCAATCCAAGTAGCTTGCCAGAAATGTGGAGGATCAGGCTCAATCATAAAAGAATTTTGTGCGACCTGCCGAGGAACAGGAGTAACTGCATCTAAAGTCACAGAAACCGTGAATATCCCTGCAGGTGTAAATACGGGCCACACTCTCAGAATGGCTGGCAAAGGCAGCACATCAGAGTCAGGCGGAACTGCTGGAGATATTCTTATAAAAGTTACTATAAAAGACCATCCAGTTTTTGAGCGTGATGGCTACGACATAATTTCACAAGTCCCTATATCCATATCTCAAGCAGCCCTCGGATCAAGTGTAGAAGTCGAAACTTTACATGGAAAAGTCCAGGTAAAAGTAGCTCCAGGCACTAATACAGGCGATATTCACAAAATTTTGAACCATGGAGTCCCTCATCTCCCTCCTCATGGCAACCAAAAAGGAAGCCACATTGTAAAATTCATGCTAAAAATCCCCAAGAAACTTACAGAGAAGCAACGGCAGCTGTTCGAGATGCTTGCCCAGGAAGGTGTTTAAATCATATAGCTTAATAGAGTAATTTGATATATAAATGGTGAAAAAGAGCAAGAAGACTGCGGAAGGCATGAACTCCAAACTTGCTTTGGTCATGAAAAGTGGCAGAGCTGCTCTTGGCTACAAAAGTGCACTTAAATCTCTGAGACAAGGCAAGTCAAAACTTGTGCTAATCTGCAACAACTGTCCACCTTTGAGAAAGAGCGAAATCGAATACTACTCGATGCTTGGAAAAGTTGAAGTTTATCATTATACAGGAAACAATAACGAACTTGGAAGAGCTTGTGGAAAAATGCACGCAGTTTCAACTTTGTCAGTCATAGAGGCTGGAGATTCAGATATCCTTGGAGCTACTGCTTAACCACAGATTAACATAACTCAGCTTTTTAAAATGTTAGATGTTTAATTGTAAGGAGTAATGAAAGAAAAACTTGATTTAGGAATCTTGTGAAGATTTTGTGATAATAAAACAGAATTTTCGAGGAAACTTCATCATCTTAAGGTAGATTAAAAATGAACATATAAGGAAGATGGAAATATGGTAAAACGCCAGAAAGCTTAGATAGATATGAAATAATATGCATTGAGAGTATTGAAAAGAATATTGCACCCTTCAAAATAAATAATCTTGCAAATTAGAAAAAATAAGTAAGATTTATAATGGATGAGTAATAAGACTTTGAATTGCATAAAACCTTCACAAATAACTAAATACAAATCGAATTTGACAACCAAAAGAGAATTTATAACTTAACTAAATTGGTATAATTTAGAGATAATCATAAAATGGAAGAGCTTAAGCGTTTGAAAGCCCAGCTTATGCAAGTCCAACAAAAGCAATCTGCAAACAGACTTACAGATAGAAACATTGTAGAAATCGTTAACAAGCTAGTAGGAAACTACTCACTCGAGCTTGTGTTTACATTATCAGGAAAAGAGTATTTGACACCAAAAAGACTAGAACAAGAAATTGAACAAGAAGTAAAAAAGCACGGAAGAATAAATCTTATTGATATGCCAGGAATTCTCAATGTCGGAGTCGAACAAATTGAAAAACATGCAATTATGGTGGCTGATAAGACAAGCGATGTTGAATTTGTCAATGGGCAATTAATAGCAAATAACTATTTAGACATGATAGCTCAAGAAATCAATGAAACTCTAGAAGAGACTGGCCAGCTGCCTTTGAGTGATTTGACATATAAATACTCATTGCCAATGCAATATCTAAAAGACAGAATTGAAGCCAGAATAGGAACAATCATATATGGTCATTTCAAGCAAAATAATGTATTATTCACAGATGTTTATGTGCAAAGACATTTAGCGAAATTAAGAGGATTTCTCAGAGGCTGTGAAAAGCCAACAGAACTCAAAAATTTTGATCAAAGTTTGGTCCCTAACCAAGTTAAAGATTTGATAAGCAGCAAAGAGATTTCAGGAAGCTATCAAAACGGAACTTTTACACCTTCAGTTTATTTCGATAACATAAAAAAGGAAATCGAAGATTTTTTTGCCTTAAATTCATATTTACCTTATGATTTTGTCAAAAAAATTATGAACATTACTTCAACACCTGCTTTAAAAAATTGGATAAATAAAGAAGTAGGAGGTGGAATTCATCTAGAAAACTGCTATGCTAAAGCAGAATTTATCGAAAAATTGAGAGGAGAAGTCAAAGAAGCAGTTGAGCAGCGCTCACTTATAAATGTAAATACTGATCTTAATTTACCCACTTGCATTGAACAAGAAGATTTAGAGACTTTCGTAGAAGAAGGAATCACAATTGCAGGCTATTATATTTGCAATGAAAATTGCATACAAAAAGCACTTGATTTATTCAAAAATAAAATTAACTTAACTGCAGAAGAAACTAAATCCAATGCCAAAGGAAAAAAGTCAGGAACACCTACAATACCCAAGCAAGAAATTCTCAGCACTTTAACCAAAGCAAGGTTTCAAAATGCAGATGAAGAATTTTTGGAAGCCTTATCAGAAATTCTTTATCCCAAAATAAGCAGACTTATAGTTGAGCAATTTGAACAGAGGAACCAAACTGCAGACCTTGATAGTCCTTCAATTGTCCAAGAAATCAACTATCTTATGGTGTGCTGCAAATCACTTGGAAACTTAGGCAAGAAGTACACAAATTTAAAGCCACTTAAAGCACATCTCACAAAAACTATTGTAAATAAAGTTTTCAATCAGCTTTTAGAAATACAGCTAAAAAATCAAGGATTTGGATCTATCACTGTGACTTCTAATAACAGACAAGCAATGATTGAGCGACTTCCTGAATATTTGAGAGAAATTTTGAATAAACTTGTGACTAAAATGTCATCAAAAGATCCAGAAGGTTTTATTGCTGAGCTCCTTGATAATATCAAAGATATCCCAGTAGTGAGTGTCAAGCAAGTGGATAAAAAGACAGAAAGATTGATAACACATAAGATAAAGCAGGATTTGAAAAGCAGGCTTGATGAGTGCTTGAATGGAAATAGATATGGAGAAATTGTGTATTTTGCAATGAAATTAAAAATTGCAAACTCTTTTGTAGTTGATGCTCCGTTTGAAGATTGGGCACTTAAGATTTTGACTGAAATTTATGAAGTCGCAATAGGGAATGATGAGGTAGTTCAGTCTTTTAAGTTTATAATTGATAATTTCAAAAATGAAGATCCAGAAATGCGAGAAAGGATAGACAATATGCTGAGAGATATAAGAGGGCAATTGTCAGGCTAATATAAGAAATAATTCACATAATTTACATAATTTTGTTTGAATATATAAAATCACAAAATATAATTATCACGAAAATTCTTTATTGCAATAAAAAATCGAATATATGCTTTTTATAGCACTTTAGATATCAATCTGATAGATTTCAAATAAAAAACGCTAGTTAAGGATTTGAATATAAAATGGGAAATAATTGTTGTTCATCCCGTGATAAGCATATCAAAAGCTCCCAAATAGGAATATCTGAGCCTGAGATAACTCTTGTACTCAGATTAAGTAAGATCGATCCTCCTATTACTCATCCTTGCATTGAGAGATATGATTGAAGAGAAGTAAGCCAATTTCTGAAAGCAAATAATTATAATGTTAATACTGCATTTGAAACAATATTAGATGACATTGTAAATACTAACTAGAACTGAAGGATCGATAATCTTCCTATAACCAAAGAGCAACATTCAGAAATCTTAATGACTAGAGAAATTTTTGTCTTTAGGCATGATGTAAAAAATCACCCAGTTATAGTAATAAGACCTTTTTATAGTGACACACAGCCACAAAGTTTAAATTTCTGCCTTTATCTTACTTATTTTTTTGAAAATATCCAGCCAAATCTGTAACTTATAAATAGAAAAGGCTTTAAACGAAAGATAACGATTTTAATCGATTTTAATAACAAGCTATTGAATGAAAACGCAATCAGCGCTATATGAGGATTCATGAAGGAGCACTATCCCAATAGGATTTTTCAAATACTTGTTATACAAGCTTCAATAGTCAAACTGTCAGAAGAAAGCCGAGCAATTTTAAGAAAAATCCCTATACTCAGTATATTTGATAGCAATTTCAAGACAAATATTATTAAATTCATAGACCCAGAAAACTTAATGTCAGAGTATGGCGGACTAAGACAATATTATTTTAAAGGAACTGATGATGGAGTTTTGCCACAGAAGAGTATTTCTAACCAAATTTAAGTTTAATAAAATTATCATTATATCCTTCTGCAAAATAGACATATTTTATGTCACTTGTATTTCGGAAACAACTAGAAATCTTAGAAAGTTCAGGAATTCCTGTAAAAGCTTTGACAGCAGCTGATCTCTATCCATTCTGAGAAGACTCAGACCCACGACTCAAGCACTTCGGCGAAGAAGAAAAAACAAAATCAGTTTTAGATGTCGCAGAAGAATTAGAACAAGGCAAAAATCCTAAATATCGGTTGCTGCTATGTACATTTATTGAAGGCTTGGGCTTTTGAAAGGATTACCAAGCTTTGAAAGCAGAAGTAAACACATCAGATCCTTATGAGCTTGCAAAATTCGATGCTGAGTTCAGAAGATATGTATCAAGAAAACAAACACAAAACTATGAAGATGACTTCGAGCCTGAAAATCCTCCAATTCTTTCAGCTTCAAATCCAGAAAACGCTCTGACAGATTTCAATAGCACATTTGACAGGGATTCCGAATGTAATCACTCTGAGTATTTTGCGGACACAAGCACTTTTTCCAGATTCAAAACAGTCTCATTTACAAATATCGTCCCTCAGCCTATAAAAGGAAGCTATAATCAAGAATTATATGAAGAAGACAGTCTTGAACTGAATACAAAAACTGAAACGAAAACATTGTTTACCCCAGCCGAATTAGAGCAAACTGAAACAGATATAAATGATCTTTTATTTCCTGATGACCAATTTATTATCAAAAAGTTTATTGCAAAAGGGGGAGAAGGTAAAGTTTATGCCGCTGAAGATGTGGTGACTAAAGATCTTGTAGCATTAAAACAATTTGAGGCCCCTATTGAAGAAAGAGATGCTTTTCTTTCAATTATTTCAAAAGAAGCCCAGCTTATGAAGTCTTTTTGTCACCCAAATATAGTAAAATGTCTTGGACTTTGAATGCCACAAGAACAAACTGATGGAATGATAACAATAAGTATTGTGATGGAGTATATAGAAGGAGGGTCATTGGCTGATAAACTTAAAGCCAAAGGACCATTTTCTATTGAAGAAATAAAAGATTTATGTAAAGATATTCTTGAAGGGCTGGATTACTTACATGGGCTAAATATTATTTATAGAGATATAAAACCAAGCAATATTCTATGTGGAGATTTGCTGAAAATCACTGATTTCGGAATTTCTACACAGCTGAGAGAAATTGAAACAATACCAAGAAGCTGTGCTGGAACTCCTTGGTATATGGCACCAGAAGTGATATTAGGAGAACCTTATTCTTATGCAGCTGATATATGAAGTTTTGGGTGCTTGATATATGAGCTATACACTGGGACTAAACCTTTCAAAACAGCTGGGCTTACAAGAGTTTTGCATCTGATGGTGGAAAGTCTTAATCCTTTGGATTGCCAAGAAGACCCACTTCCTCAAGATTTAGAAGACTTCTTATTGAAATGCTGGAGAAGGCCATATTCTTTGCGACCATCCGCAAAAGAATTGTTGAAGCATAGATTTTTAGCTTAATAAAAATTTGTATAAGAATTCTATTTTACAAGACAAAATATTATTTCTGTAATGTATCAATAATTATATATTACTAAAGAATCAATATTTTCCCCTTCTTTTATTCTCCAGATCAAATCAGAAATGCTAATAATTTTTTATGTATTATATATCAAGATTTAGAGACTGGGTAAAGTCTTGGTTTTGGCGTCAAGAATTAGAAATATCAATTGTCGGAATTCAAAATGCGGGGAAAACAACGTTTGTAAATACGCTCACGACATCAGAGTTTGACGAGAATACCATTCCCACAGTAGGCTTTAATCATCGAGAAGTTAAAAAAGGATCGGTGCAGCTTAAAATATGAGATATTGGAGGCCAGCATAAATATAGAAGTAGCTGGGAAAAGTACTGTAGAAATGTGGATTGTATTATTTTTATTGTGGATTCTGCTGACTTTGGAAATTTAGATGTTGCAAGAACTCAGCTTCACAAACTGATGTCTTGGCCCAGCCTCAGTGGAATACCACTTTTAGTATTGGGAAATAAAAATGATTTGGAAGGTGCATTGAATGAGGAAGAATTGATTGTCTCCTTGGGGCTAAGGTCATTGAGCGGAAGACCTGTTACATGCTACAGTGTGAGTGCCAAAAACCAAGTCAATATGGATATCACAATGAGGTTTCTGGTGGATTTGTCAAAAAATAAGAAAAAAGCATAAACAACCTGAGATTTATTAAAAAATTAGATTTTAAATTATTCTACTGAAAGTAGGAGAGGATATTTCTGTTTTCTTAGCTAAGAATTAAAATTTTAATTAATAATCTTGGCTAATGACCGAATCGATTATGCAAATCGTTTAAAATCTATAAAGATAATAAACTCTTTCAATATAGATTGCAATTAATTCACTTCAGGTAGACTGGTTAAAAAATGAAACAAAAAAGATGAGCTTAAACTAAAAAAACATTTATTTTCTTGCATGGAGGGATTTAATATTATTCGATTGTTATGTTTGCTATATTATTTTCCAAGGAAAGATTTGAAGGAAAAAAATATTAAATTATATTGTGATGTAATTATTAAATTTCCGACTTGTCAGATAAGCATCCATTTTTTCATATAATAAATTATGATAAAAGAATTGGATCAGAAAGAAAATACGCCAATTGACAAATTTGAAGAAGATGAAGAAAAAGCCAAAATTAAGGACTTTGTTCCAGGCCCGAATAAAAATTTTGAGCATGGAAAACCTGGATTGCAAGGAGTTCCTTTTAAGCCAAATCCAGAATGCAAGTACTGCCATGGATCAGGCTATAAAGAAAAAAATATAGGAAAGCATATAAAGCACATAAAAAGAGTTGAAGCTCTCTGCGATCGATGTGCACATGAATCAGGAATGTGCTCTAAATGCTTGGGAACCGGCTATATAAATCCTGGAGAGAGGAAATGTTTTTGCATTATGGATGGATGGAATTGACGGCAATCAAAAAATCTTGGGGCAATTTACAAATTAAATTACCCGAATGGCCATCGCGCTTTTGCAGGGCACTAGCATAATTTGAAATAAATTCATTAGTTTTGGGTAATTTTTAAGAACATTCTCATCAATGCTATTATTCATTTTTATTTTATCTTTATTTATTCAGTGCTCATATTAATTATTTTCATTGCATAATCGTATATAGAAGTCTATTCTTTATTTCTATAAATGCGTTTTAATTTATGCTGAGTAGTTTTATGTATTAAGTAAGTGGCTTCGATCGAAAAATTATTATACTTGTGAGAAAAATAGTCTAAAATAAACACTGAAAACATGCATAAATATAAAGCACAATAATTCATTTCAATGTAATATACTTAATTATTAAATAATTTATGTTTATGAAAATATTATCATACTTATAATTTTCAGTTTCATACACTCACATATATTTTCATATATCCGAAGCGATATTTATGTAAGACTATTTAAAACGAAGTACGGCTTATCTTAATTTTTCTACTTCTTCAATCGAAATGCTTTTAACTTGACTTGCAGGGAGAGGAGCTTGGTATCCTGGATTAGTTCTATCTTGTTCATCTTTGCTGAGAGTGATTTCAAGTCCTTCTAATTCTCTTTCCATGGTTTTATCTTCGAGTCCTTCTTCTTGAGCACGGTATAGAACATTGACTTTTCTCTTGCTGAAGTTATTTAGCTGATGCAGCCCTAATTCATATCTTTTAACATCCTCAGCAACTTTGACTGCTTTCGGAATGGCTCCACCGCTAGCTTTAATCACAATGGTTCTTTTTCCATCTTTCTTAAGCAGCAATAAAGCTTGTTTTAAGAAGAAGCTTGGATTGCCCATCGTGCTTACGAAAATTTCATTATCTTCTCTCTTGGTTTCTTCATGAGGCTTTTCTCTGATATACTTTCCTTGTTCTGGAGGTCCTCTTCTTTCACTTTGATAGCCTCCTCTTCCTCTTCCTCTACCGCCTCTTTCTCCTCTGTTGCCTCTTCCTCTAGAACTTCTGAAACCTCTGGATGACCCTCTTTCGTATCTCTCAGTTGGTCTGGTGCTAGGTCTTTTTGTTTCTTCTTCCCCCTCTTTTGTTTTAGCTTCATGAGATTTATCTCTTCTCGGTTGGCTTTGCTTATGCTCATCTCTAGGATGTTCAGGTCTTCTTGTTGTGGCTGCTGGCTTTCTTGTTTCATCAAAAGCACGCCTTGCTGGTGGGTTTTTCAGTTCATCCCAACTTTTGGATTCTACTTGGTTTTCAGGAATAGGAGCTTGATATCCTTTATTCGTTCTATCCAAAGCGTCTAAGCTTAATAAGAAAACAACTCTTGTCTTATTGGTGTTAGGGACTCTTTCAAATGAGTTAACTTGATGGATTCCTTTGACTTTGTGCTTGATGAGTTCTACCAAGTTTACTGCATGAGGGATGGCTAAATTGATTGCTGTGATTTTTGCTTGTCTCTTTGTCTCCAAAAGAGTGGCAACTTGGGATACTTGTCTCCCAAAGCCTTGGGTGCTTGAGACAGTCACTTCGTCAGGGCTAGCCATTAATTTTTATAAGCAGCTTATTTGAGGAATCCAAAAACATGAAAAATGGTGACGTGTGGAAAATTAAATAAATTTTTCGAGTCCAAATATTGGAGAATTAGAAATAATTGATTTTTAGTTAATTTTTTCTGAAGCTAAATACTTATCATAAATTCAAGTCGCTATAGCATATAAACAAAAGAAATAGTCATGGAATAGTTCTAAAATATTATGTCAAGATTTTCATTTTTAATTTATTTATTTTAATACTTAAAAGTTCAGAGAAATGAGAACAATTTTCAGAACATTTGTGAACATGCCAAACCTAAAAACAGGAGATTATATGCAAAAATTCTATAAGCATGCAGGAGTCAAAGAGACTGAAAATGGTTTTCAAGTTCTTCTTGATGGCCGAGGAATAAAAACACCTGAAAGAAATTCTGTAATCCTTCCCACTGAAATATTGGCTTTAGGAGTAGCAACTGAATGGCAAGTCCAAGATAAATTCATTAGAACATCATCAATGCCTTTGGTAATTTCTATTCAGTTCCAGCTTTCAGCCACCGCAATTGATCTTCCACATACACGCATTCGTCCTCAACTAACTGAGCGAATCCATCAATTTTTACAAAATGACAGCATATGGCAAGTATTATCCATTTAGTTATCGAGAAGATGAGCAAGAAAAATCAGACCGTCAAAATAACCTTTTCACCCCAGTGATTAATCATGTAAAAGAAAAATATGGTATCGAGCTCACAATTTGTTCAGGGTTTTCAACCCCAACCATTTCCCAAGACTCCTTTAACAACTTACAAAAACACATAGACACCCTTGATAATTATGAAATTGTCGCTTTAGAAGCTGCTACCACAATAGCAAAATCTACAAGCATCGGCTTATCTTTATTAGATGGGTTTTTATCTATTGAAGATTCCTTAAAATGCGCTCGTCTAGAAGAAGATTTACAAATAGAATCATACGGCAAAGTAGAAGGCCACCACGATTTAGATGAATTAAGCTCTCTCGTAGTCTTAGCAGCAGCCAAAACTTTAATTTCATTTAAGAACTTTAATTCATAATATGGAAGTAACTGAGGCTCTTTATATATGACTTCAGCAGTTCAAGGTGCTGAAACAAAACCCTACGGAATCAGATGGACAAATTTTTATTCACGAATTAGATGCACAGGCGTTTGAATCTGGACTTAGGTTTGTCCCGTTAATTAAACGACTCAATAAAGTTCTTAATAAGTTAGAAAGAGAAGCAACGCCAATGCCTGAAATAAATTCATTGAAAGACACAAGCTTACCCGCAGCTAAGCTATACAATTGAAATGTTTTGATAAGGGCGCTTGAAACTGTTGGAGTTACAATTGACTCGGATATGAAAGCACTTATAGTGGCTGGAGATCGAGCCATGGTAACTGAAGTGCTGAAGAGCTTATATGAGATTGAACAGAGAGTGCTGAGCAAAGATTCGTCACAAGTTGTAGCGAAAAAGAAAAAATTCAAACCAAAAATAAGTCCAGATGGAGCTTTGTTGTTGGATAACGTAGAAGTGGAGTGTCCATTAGAAGAAGCACAGAGTTCATTGGAATTTTTGATATTGTCACTTTGTCAGAGTTTTCAATTGACAATAAAGCAAAGTGCAGGATTGTTAACACAAAATGGAAAATTTTTGAACCAAGTGCTAGTAAAAGGACTGAGAGGACAATTTTATCCTGTGGTAGGATGGTATGAAAAATTAACAGAAAGTGCTGATATTTTGGCAAGGCTTATTGAAAAAGAAATCGAAACTGGGGCTATGATTTTAGTTATGGACTCTATCAAGCCAGGTTTGGAAAGCAAAGATGTAGGAGTGGTGAAGCAATGCTGTAAGTTTTTAGAGAGAATAAAAATTTATTTAAGAAATGAAGAAGACACAATCGTGGGTTGGTTTCTTCAAGATTCTTATACTCAAGTTTTAAAAGGACTTGATTTCTTTAAAGTAGAACTGACAAATTATGTAGCTGATATATTTGTGGAATATGGAAGATATAGGCTAATTGACTTTTTTGGAGAGAAATTGCAGCAGTATTATGGAGAAATGGCTAAATATTTCAATAGTTTGTTGGCTTTATTGCCTTATATGATCAGTGATCTGGAGTTGATAACGCAGTTGGAAACACAAGGATTGGTAAAATATTGAATTGAAATTGGATTAAGGGAAGCTGAAGCGGATCCTGATAAAGTTTCACCCAAAAGATTGAGTGCTTTAGCATTTATATGTGATATCTGGTGTATGTTTCCTGTCTATATCGAAAATAATGAAGAAACTGCAAATTCAATTTTAACTATTCTGAAAAGAGCATGCAGAGAAAAATCAAGAGGATTGAAAATCTTTTGTTTTGGAAGACTTTTTGCTTTGCTTTCCAGTTTTTCTGCTTGCAGAAACTCGTATGCACCAATTATTTATAAGACTCTCACTTTTTCTCTTGTAGAAAATTATTCATTTGATAGGCTCAGAGAATTTATGCTCTCTAACTTTATAGTTATTTTTGAAGAAATTCAAAGCCTTCCAATAGGAATCTTGATGGAGCCTGTATCGAAGCAATTTCAAGTACTTGCAAAGCCAAAATACAATACAACCGATTTCGATTATTATATATCATGTGCAAGACATCCCATGCTAACTTTAAAGCATGCTGTTTTAGCTATTGATGTTTTAGGTCGTATTTATTTAAATGATGTCGCTTTTGCAAAAGCAGCAGAAATTCCATTTTTGTTGATGGCAGGCAGATTCATAGATTCGAATCCTATGCAGGAATATTTAACTAAGTTTTTCAATTTAGGCTTGAAACTTCTATACACAAGGATGAAAGAAAAAACTGAAAGTGGAAGAGAGTCTCCTACAAAAGATGAAATTGAAGAGGATAGAAGTTTCAAACATATGAAAAATTTGATATTAGGGCTTATTGAAAAGATATTAAGACTTGGAAACTCAGATATGAATTCCCTGATAAAAGATATTTTGGTATTTGCCAATGGCGAAGTCAAAAGAATGACAGGATTAAATATGAGGGGAATTATGGGTCTATTAGAAATTATTGGAGACCCAACTTATTTTATTGAGTCTTATGAGGTTTCTCAAAGGTCAGTTGTGCCTGTATCTGATTCTGGGAGAAATTACCCAAGCTCTCTGATTTCAAGATCTGCAGCTGAAACAGTATCTGACATAAATAAAGGAACTTTGACAAGCCTTGTGAATGTTCCTCGAGGAAGAGTGCTTGATGACATAGCAAAATTAAAGCAAAAGAGAGTGGAAAAAGAAGCCAAAGAAAGAGCTCAGTCTGAACAAAGAAAAAGAGACGATGAAAAGAAAAAAAGAGCTCTAAGAAATCAAATAGAAAAAAGGAGGATTGCTTTGGGAGTGGAAGGGAAAAATGATGGCCAGCCTGTATTCATTAAAGAACCGATTTTATTAGCTAATGAAATAGCGATTAAGCCTATCAGTGAAGAAACGGAAGATGAGCAAGAAATGATTAATATCATTATGAAAAAATACACAAGAGTCTCAAAACTATTGTATAATAAATATGCAGGGACAGTGACTAAGCCAGATATTGTTGAAAAGGAAACCTTTGATAGTATAAATAAAAGAGTTGGAGTTTTGACTGAAGGCCAATTAACCAAATTACTTAGAGAGCAAGGTGTTTCAAATTCTATGATTTCTACAGAAGACATCAAAAGAGTTTACGCCATGATAATTCATGCCAATAGTACAATTATGGATTTTGACAATTTTATGCAATTTATGTATCAACTTTCACTGATAATTTATAGCAAATTTCCAAATAACTTATCTCAGTTTCCAGCTGCTATTTGTATGAATGCACTTTATGAGCATATGAAAAATTCCTCAGCAGGCACTGCTGTCCCTAAATATCTTTATGACGAGCCTGACCCAGGTGCAGGAGATAGAGAAGTAGTAGCAATGCTAAACGATTTACTTTCAAGAGATCCAAGCACAGAAATTCCTGAGGGTTACAAAAAAGTAAAAGATAAAGAGCTTAAAATTGTCTATGAAGTACCTTCAGAACTAGGGCTTCCTGAAAGCCAAAAAATATGCGCAGAAATTGTAGACTCCATTGTTTTCGATTATTTAAATACACATTTTCTCCAGCCAGTAATTAAAATTGAAACATACACCAGAGCCCGAGGAGTTTTAACAAAGCCCCAAATTCAAGAAAAATCACCATCATTAGGAGTTCCAGCTCATAAAGCAGCTTATAAAGCTCTTCCATTGCCTGCTTATCTGAAACTTACTCCTGGAATAAAGATAACTTTAAACAAGCTATCTCCATACTATTCAAACGACTTGCTTTTAGATTGTGCAAGAGTTCTTGATGATCTAGTATATACCGTCGATAGTAATAGCCCAATGCTAATTAGCAGAAATCCTAAAGCAGCTGGCTCAGTTCCCAATAGAATCACGGAGCAGCGTGAATATGAAGTAAGCCAAGCAAAAAACGAGCAAGAAAAAAATGAAGCCAAGAGGAAACAACGAAAGCAAATATTAGAAGAACAGCTTAAAAGAGAACGAATAGAAAAAGAAATGAAACAAAGGGAAGAAGATGAAGCCAAACGAAGAGAAGAGGAGCTTTCTCGACAACGTAAAAAAAGAGAAAAAGAGCAAAGAGAAAAGGAAAAAGCTGAAATTGATAAAAAAATCAAAGAATTTCACTCGAAAAAAGATGAAGAAGAAGCCAAAAAAAGGCAAGACGAAATACAAGCAAAATTGTCGGTAGAAGAAAAGAAGAAAAAGGAAAGAGAAGAGTTCTTGAAAGTGATTAATAAACGACTTACTGAAGTTTTTGATAAGAAAAAAGAAGAAAAGAAAAATTTAGTTGCGATAGAAGAGAATAAAGTAAAAGAAAATATTGTGAGAAAAGAAGCTCAAAGAAGGCTATCAAAAATAGCTCTTGAAGATGGGAGAGCTAAAAGAGAAGAAGAAAGAAAAATCAATGAAAAAATTTCCCTTGCCATTGTAGATGAAGAAGTCCAAAATTTATTTGCAGAGTACGCAGGAGGGTTGGAAGTTCTATTTAATTATTATTGCAAAGCTGCGAATTCGGTGGAAACATTGCCATTGGCAGGATTTAATAAATTTACAGGACAATTTAATATATGTCCTATACTTTTATCGAATGATGAAGCAATTAAAATATATAGATTTTTGACGAAACACAAAGAAACCGTCTTGGAGCTAAGTTTTGACGAATTTAAAGAAGCATTAATAAGGATTTCATTCCAAGCAAAGGCAATCCTTGAGCAAGAAGTTGAGAAACCTCTTGAGACAAATATTGAATTAATGAGAAGTTTCTTCAATTGGATTCTGATTCCAAAAGAAACTGCTAAAGCATTGGATTTTATGAAGAAACTTACAGTTACCCAACAAATTTTGAATCCCAGAGATAAAAAGAGGCTTAAAAATGCACTTTTGAAGAGTGTCAGTGAAGGGATTTCAGAGCCTCTTAAACAAT
>CATKHM010000328.1:0-21913 GCA_949751825.1 Blepharisma undulans
TTGAACCACAAACCAAGAATGGACTACTTTAAATTTTCTGATCTGAACTTAAAAATCATTTAAAGTTCTGATATGCAAAACTTAAGTTATAAAAACAATGAGAAAATAATTGTTAAGATTTAAAACTTGGTTTTAAAATATTTAATTTTTATAATGATTTTATTAATTTTAAATTAATCAAGAATAATTTTAGTTTTATTAACGTTGCAAACCGACTATTTATTTATTTACTAAAGAATTAAAATTTTTCTATATCTTCTCTTATGAATTTTGAAAATCGCCATTTGGGTTTGTTAATCTGATTTTAATTATTTTGATTCTTTAGATTGTCTTCACAATGCTGATCAAAAATATTTTAAGCAGCATTAATATATTCATATTAAGTATTTGAATTTCAATTATATTACTTTCTATTTCATCAATTGTTAAGAACTTTAATAAATCATAAATTATTTCAGAATTCCACATATAAATCTTATCTATTCTTGAGCGCGTCGAAATCAAATTTTATGAGTTAGATAGTAAAATGGAAACTATAGCAAGCTACATTCCTTCTGTTGTTCGAAAAATCACCGAAACCATAAACAGCTCAAAAGACCTCGACGCTATCACTTATATTGAATTCCAAGAAATTGACTTCAAATCCTCTTCAAAACTCGTAGCTCTCATTGGATATGAAAGAGGCTTTCAAGCCTGAGATTTATCCAAGCCATCAGAACCCAATTTATTCCTATCAAAACGCAATTTAGGTGTTTCACAGATTACTTACGTCCCCAAAAATCCTGAAGGCTTACTTGCTATTACCTCTCAATATCATTCTATAGAATTTCCCAGATCCACGATCCAACTTTTTTCAATTTTCCAAAAAGAATTTATTTTTCTCATAAACGCGTCCTCAGAAATTACAAAAATTTCATGCAACTCGCTGGTAATTTGTGCAGCTTTAGATACTTGCGAAATTGAAGTTTTTGATAGTAAATCGTTTGAAAAATTGTACACAATTTCGCCGATTGTAAATAGTGAAGAAAATTCAATAGTAATGTCATTATCAAATTTATATATTGCTTATACGTTGAAATCCAAAAATGCTCCCAATGAAGAAGGAGAAGTAAATTTGACTGAAAAGATCTCAAAAACTGTGATGTCGATTGCTGAAAATGGGTTTACCAAAATCAAGGCATATATGGAAAATGCTGGGGTATTGGCAGATCCGAGGTCGCAGCATGGGAAAATATGAATAAAATATTTGCCTGATAATTCTGACATATGCGAAATCCAAGCTTTTTCAACCTCAGCGTCTATGCTAAAGTTTAGTGAGTCTTCGCACTTATTGATTGTATCACCAGTTTCTGGACAAACTTTTCACATTTATAGGATCAATCCCACAAAAAAAAGCCAAATCCCAGGCTCTGAGCCAAGATATTGCTTGATTTACAAGCTTTATAGAGGAATGACATCAGCAGATATTAATGATATTTGCATTAGTAAAAACGAAAAATGGATTGTGATTTCTTCATCAAAAGGGACCTCACACATTTTTAATATCAACCCTGAAGACACTTCTATGAATTTCAATCACCCAGCACAAATGAGAATCTACCACGGCTCAGTATTAGAAAAGCCAATTTTCCCTAGGTGTCACATACATCTAGTCGACAAAATGAGGCCTAGAATCAGGGTTTCTTTGCAAGAATCCGCAGTGGAACCTTGCCCACCAGAATTATTCACTATATGCCAGACAGGACAGTTTACCAGGCATATGATGGATAATGACCAACTTTTAGTCTATTCAGTAAGCCTTAATCGGCCTATTTCTTTTAAAGAAATAGAGATGGAGGTAAGCAATGGGCGCCAACACACCCATGAAACTCCAATTAGCGTTGAAAATAATACATCAAAAGAACCCAATGGGTGGGTTCCAATAAAGCGATCACCCCAGTTTACATTTTTGAAGGCAAAGGCGAGATATGAAGACTCATTGAAAAGAGATATCGAGTATGAGGAATGTGAAGAAGAAAAATCCATGCCAGCATTTACAGTTCATTACACGAGTTGTGTAGCAAGCCCCAACAGACTAGAACAAGCAATGAATTCGTGCATTTATAATTCAAAATCGAAAACCCCTCAAGTGAGCAGCAAGATGATAACTAACCACTTAAAGTTGGGAATTAACACCAATGGGAAATTCTATGCCTAAGCATTTTTATTAAAATATAGAAATAGTTTAAGAGTAAATATGAGTTGTACTTTTCTTATATGCAAGCACAAAATCAAAAATGTTGTCAAGATCTCGATTTTTGAAAGTCATAATCAATTGTTTACAAATTATTGGAAATTCTGAAAGCATATAGGTATAATCATAAACTTGCAAGGTTCAACTCATGCTCAATTATGTGCAATTTAATCAATCTATATTTTATAAAAATATCAAATTGCTATTTTTTAGAATCTTATATATTTTTTTATATTTAACTATTCTTCTTCATTTCCATTCTTTATTCAATGATTTTTGCAAATTAATAGAATCAAAATCACACGCTACCCATAGTGGAATTGCGATATATAGATATAAATTGTTTATGATTATATATCATCAGTCGAGTAATTGTTATTTTGACTTTCCTCTTTTACCAAACCTGCAATTATATTTAATTGCAAAGGAATATTTATATATAAGGATTTTAATGAATAAATTTGCTATGATGAAGCATTCAGAAACGATTAAAGCCCAGGTATTTCACGTTGAAGCACAGCAGAAAATAATGCAACAACTCAATTTCAAACTGCTTATGCACTATTTCAAGAAGACAATTAAAAATGATAATGAATTTACCCTCAAACGAGCTTGCAAGATAATAAATTGTTTAAAGATGACGGTTAGTACTTAATTCCTCAGCTTTACCCAAGATAACCAAGGTATTCTTTTATCGCAATCTTATGGACTGGGCAATTCAAAGTGACCATATTTTCCTTTGGATTAATTTTCTTTTTGGACAAGCTTAATCCTGTTTTGAGATATAAATAATTGCTTGAGATAAGTTTATTTATGGTTTCCAAACAGAATTCTTTAACCAAATCTTCTATTTTTAGTGAATTTTCAGAAAGA
Organism: Blepharisma undulans; assembly: GCA_949751825.1. Classification (NCBI taxonomy): domain Eukaryota; phylum Ciliophora; class Heterotrichea; order Heterotrichida; family Blepharismidae; genus Blepharisma; species Blepharisma undulans. The sequence goes on from CATKHM010000328.1 coordinate 3,107, forward strand.
AGCTTTTGAAAAATCTTGAAGAGAGCTTTACTTTCTCCAGTGTTTAGATATTGCTTATGCTCAATCATTCTTCTTATGAATTGTCTACAGTGATAGTTTACATAGTTTTCAATTGCATCATCTGACATTTCCAACCGATCATCCATTTTACAATAAGCCAATAAATTATTTATTTTCATGATATCTCCACCTAAACTGTTATATATTTTATCATGAAATTCCTTTGGAACATTCCTGTACTCTAAATACCGAATAGTCTCTTTATGAGATATGAAATCAACTTCCACAACCTGATATTGATCTGGGTTAATATTGAAAGTTTCATCCATATAGAGAGTTATAAAGGAATCAGTTGTACCAAGTACAGGCTGAGCCAGCTGAAGTTCTTTTGAATAGGAAATGAGCTGGATTAGCATACTTTTAATCAAATCATTTTCATTTGAATATTGTCTAATTAGATTAAATTCGTCTATAAATATGACTAGTGTATTGGAATTGCCGAATGCTAAGTTGTGGTTTTCAATCACCTTGAGAAGCTTTGCAGCTAACTTCTCATGAGTTATTTTTCGGGTCAGATCTATTTTTTCCTGACTGTTACAATACTTCTCATATTTTGCAAAAATCTCGAACGATGGGATGAAATCTGGCCCTGGAATGTTTTTAAAGAAATTAGGCAATTTTACTTCTGCTGTCAATTTCTGTTCTTTTGTTTTTTCCAGCAAACTTTTGGTTTTCATTGATTCATCTAAATGATTGTTGAATGCTCGTGCCATGCTGTAGGCAAGTGTATCCTTTTCTTCTCTATGTCCTGCTAATCTGAGATTTAAATTAAAAGCCGTGAAAGAAATGCGGTCCCTGAGCAATTCCTTCATTAATCTTGTTTTTCCACAATTTGGGGCCCTCTTAAAATATTTAGAATCTTTTATTCTTTTAGTATTGTTCTCAATGCTGTAAGTTCTTCCGCTCTATTGAAAAATTCAGGTGAAGGCTCAAACTCTCTTCTGAGATTCTCAACTCTGGCTTCCGAATTCATTCCATCATAATTAGACAGAAATCGAATTGGCTTTTTACCCTGAACTTCAGATGCCACAAATTTTGCAAATCTTGAAATCATATAATTATATCTTAATATTCATATCTAAACTAATCTTTAAAGTTACCAACAGACGTCAACCAATTATTGTTAGAATTGCATAAATAGATACAGGAATGAAATTAATGATTAAGGCAATTATTTGTAAATTCATGGTTGCAAAGAATGAAATGAATCAATCAGTAGCCTACAGGTTCTTAGACAGACTTCTCGCACCAGAATCCCAAATTTTGCTGGTTAATCCCTGGCTCCAAAAATTGTACCTGAATATATATATATAGGCAGCCATCGCTGAGATGGTGGGTGGGGTCGCAATTTTTGCATATTGAAACTCACTTACTATTTGTGCAGCTTTGGATTCTTGTAAAATTGACCGAAAAGATCTCAAAAAAGTGATGTCCATTGCTGAAAATTGGTTTACCAACATCAAAGCATATATGGAGTATGCTGAGGTGTTAGCAGATCTGAGGCCGCAGAATGGGAAAATATAAATAAATTTGCCTGATAACTCTGCCATATGCAAAATCTATGCTTTTTCAACTTCAGCTACAATGTTCAAGTTTAGTAAGACTTCTTACTATTATTTGTATTCTGGACATAGTAAAATTTTCAAGCCATATCAGCATAATCAACTTAATATTATTTGGTTGAAATGTAAAAGATAATTGAATTCCATTATTACTTTTCTCAACAGATATTATAATTTTTATTAATTATGAGAAAGAAATTAATTATTCAATTTTTTCAACAACTCTTTCTTTTCTTTATGCTTGAATATTTTTTATTAAATTCAATTTAGACATGAGTAAACACATGTCGATGACGTCTAAAATATGGCCTATATTTAATATGACCAAAAAGCCATGGATTATTAGCGGAATCCTTGGTGGACTCGGCTTAATTTTGATTTTAACAGCTGCGATAGCTCCAATAATTATCAACGATGACTTAAAGTCCCAAATGAAATCTCGCATTATCATGGATGACCTAAGCGATCACAAACTCTGAGGGTCTTTGCCTGGGAAATCAGAGATGGTCCTTTTGCATGAATATCATTTTTTTGATATCAATAACCCAGGAGATGTCTTGAAAGGTGCAGTGCCTAGTTTGACAGAGCAAAATGGCTATTATTACCAGGAGTTCGATGACTTTTTGTATTATGACTACTCTGACCATCATGGCACTTCGAAAGCCTGGCTTCACTATTTCAATTACCAAAGAAAAGCAAGATCAAATCATACGGTATGGAGAAATGATACACATGAAAATGATATGATAACAACTGTGAATCTTGGGCCTTTTGGGGCCTGGGATACGATGAAGCATTTCCCACCTGAGAAATTAGCTTTGATTTCATTATACCAAATAATTTATACATTAAATAATGATTTAGCGATTGCAGCTTATAGCCAAGGGATTGAAAAATTATTAGCAAATTATACTTCAGCACAAAGCCTTATTTATGACCCAGCAGGAATTAATGAAGAAATTGGAGCAGAGATTTGGCAGGACAAATACTTCGGAATGGGAAATTGGGTTACTTTACAAACATGGATAAAGGCACTTGAAGAAAACCTGCAAAATAATGTCTTTGTGTTTCCCAGGACTATTTCTGGGTCACTTTATTTGCTTCAAAAAAATTTTGGACTTAATGAAACTCAATTTGTCCAAATATTCACTGGAGAATTCAAAAATTACCATGATACTGTAATTCAGTCCTTCTTTAATACATACGGGTGTCAAGAAACTAACGGAAACCAAGTTTGTGATCCTGCTTATTTGGGAGCTTTGCAATGGTCAGCTTCAAAAATTACTTTGGGACCACCTGGAGATTTTCCTTCACAAGGGTCGACCATCAAATGCTTCAACAACACTATATATGGATATCCAGAAATGAGCTATTTTTTATCAGGCACCAGCACAGGAGAAAAATACCCAGGCGTTTCATTTACTACTGATGATTATTTTGAGCTATTTTATTATGATAGAGTTTCAGGCATGCCAAAGTGAAGCAATTATACGCTGCTTGATGTCGGACATATGAGTCATTTTTTTGCTTTGGGAAGAGAAGAATCATTTGATCAAATCCAAGTTGATTTCAATTTATCCTCAGAAAACCACGCAAAAGTGCTTTGGGACTATATCAATGAAATTGTTTCTTCAACTGCACTGCAAGGACTTACTGACCAAGAAATTTATAATCAAGATAATAGAGGAATTGCAAGTGAATTTTCTATTGGGAGATTGGGAAGTCAGGCACTTTTTGAGGTAACTGCAACATTGTCTGAGGTTTTGCTGACTGAGATCACAGCGACTTATGATTATTTGAGGTTGCAGTATGAGCTTGGGATTACTTGTGAAGGGATTTTATCAGATTCTTTACCAAGCCAAACTGAAATTTGCTCAATTCAGCAAATCCAATGGAGCAATGACACTACAACGATGAGTTATTGGCTTTTGCCTTATTGGCATGGAGAAAATTCTGAATCTTGGATTTGGTTTCAAAATATTACTGGACTTTCAGACGAAGAAATGGAAACCTTGTATGGAAATGAAAGCACTTTGGTTTCAAACTTCACTGAGTTTGATTCTGAATTGAAATCTCATTATTCTTGTAGTAACCCAGGATCAGCTTGCTTCTCATGGGATTTAAGCTCCAAGCAATGGGGTAATGGCTATGTGACTAAAAATTTACCAGAAATCTTCAATATTTTTAATATAAAAAATGCAACTTCAATTTATGGGCTCATCCCCAAATATAAGCCCTCTTTTGCCTACCCTCCTGAATACTTTGCTTATGTCATGAACAATAACCTTACAACAGATGAGCTTTTTAACGATGAAGTAGACTTTTTGCTAAATTTTGACTATCTTTTCAGCTCTTCCCAAGTACAAAAGCTATTTATATTTGATTTTCAAGAAAATTACACATCCTCATCAGAGTATTTCAACTTAACAGACCCAGAAAGCATGGCCAACTATATACGCTTCGTCATCGATAAATTCATGTTTGGAGGACTCTTCAAAGCCAAAACAGTCCAAGAATTACTGTGGACAGACTATGACCCATTTTTAAATAGAATCAAGAATTTGAATCCACTGTTGGGTGGTGATCCTTCAATTGATCCATCAGTTGTAACTTTCGGAAAAAATCAAACAAGAGATATGTATGAGTACATCCCTTTGCAATTTAAAAATGCTATCAATACAGGAAAAACTGATATCAATGAGCATCGATGGTATAGACTATATGGAGGAGTTCCATATGCGAATCTAGTCAAAAAACAATATATGGGGGAAAGTCCATGGGATTCTATAATAAATTATGCCAATTATAATCCATGGGCTGAAGAGGTCAGCTTAATTGGAGGAGACTCTTGGGGATTCCAGCCTGACTTAGACAAATATTCCAAAATAAAGTATTACAATCAAGAACTTGCCATTAATTTAGAAGCAGAATACTCGAAAAAAGTTGAATGAAGAGGATATAACTGTTTGAGATATAAGTTAAACTCAAAATCTCTTCAAAATGCTACTCAAAATACAGATCATGCGAAGTTTTATCAGTTTGGGCCTTCAGGACTAATCAATCAAACGAGTGTTTTAAGCAGCCCAATATTTGCAGCGAAACCTTATTTTCTTGATGCTGATTCAGCGCTGAGCCAGCTTGTAACGTATATGAAGCCTGAACTAAATCAACCTTCAGAGTACAATTCAATCATTGACTTGGAGCCATATTCAGGAACGCCGTTTTACTTATCTGAAAAACTCATGCACACAGCTGAACTCAAGCCAGATGCTTTGTATCCATATTTGGGAAAGCTTAACATGGAAAATACAGGGTACAGGACTTATATGCCACTAATATGAGTGTCAAAGATTTCAGAAATTTCGCAGCACTCTGCTGATAAATATTTTGGCATCATCAATAGCACTTCATCAGCTATTGGGCTGATTAAACTATTTGGCTATTTGCTTGGAGCTATGCTGATTGCTGCTATGGGAATGTACCTGCTTAAGCTCTATATAACTGCCAAGAGACTAAAGAAGACTGAAAACGATAGTCCCATTAATGACAGTCAGGAAGTTCTTTTGGAAGTATAATAAAATAAATTTATATCAAAAATAGATAAGATGAAAATAATATCAAAATTTCACTATGCATGTTTAGATGAAAGAAAACAGAATTATCTCTTTAATAGAAAATAATTTAAAATTAATAAGCTTTCCTAGGACTTTCACTCAAAAAATACTTCACAGAGAGTTTTGCAGCACAGTTCACATTTTCCGGTAGTCGTCCGTACTCATACATGTTTATAATATATTGGATAAATTCTGTCAAACCTTCCACTCGAACCACAATCGGGATTTTATCCTCAATTGTAATGTGTAAGTCTGTAATGTCATCTTCGAAGTTTCAGGAAGCTATCGAAGATGGAATTGCGAGCATACAGTCTTCGATTTGGCTTGCATAGCGATGAGTTGTAACAGGCTTCAGAAGAATTCTATTGTAAAGGTCAAAAGGCTCGCTCTGGTATACCATTTTGAAGGTTAAAGGCTCCTTGCTTGCTTCAATGACTACAAATACTGGCCTGTAAAAGTGGCAGCTCTTAAGATAAATATGGGTATATGATAAAGAAACGTAGTAATTGGTATCTGTGAATCTCACAAAAGGACTTCCTCCGCGCAAGGCCTCTGGCTTAGAATCATATTTTCCATGAACTTTTTTACACGGTTCATTTTCTGCTGTGCAATCAACAACTTGCAAGTCCTTGAAGTTGTAAATAAAATATAAATGCTCGTTATCAATAATCAATGGAGTCCAGTTCTTCTCAACAATACCTTTTCTTCCAGAATGTTCATGTAGATAAAGCATTCTAAAAGTTGCTGTCGAAAACCGATAAACATGCATCATTCTATTAGGGCTATTTAGCAAACTGAAAATAACGAATATTTCATTATTAAGCGCTTTAAAAAGTCGCGGATCTTCTGGCCCAGTTCAGTCATCCTTATCTTTTATTGTGATTGGAATAATTCCAGGAACCTTAGTTTTTCCTATATAATCTTCTTTTTCAATCTCATTTCAGTCAGAGTCGTAAAAAGTAGCGTATAAGAAACTAATTCGCCCAAACAAGAAAATTCGTGCTGTGGCAAGATAGAGTTTCTTTTCTGGAATTCAGACAGCTAAGGAAATAAGATGAGGCTGCCTTGATTGTCATTGTTTGTGATTTTTTGGTACCTTTCTAGCAAACTTTCATGAAGATGCGGCTCCAGTAAGCCAATTAATTGATTCAAATCGAGAAGCTTCTTAATGTAAACATCGATAGTTGCAGTATATCTTGTGTAGTTAGTAGGCTCATTCAATAATTGAACATTGTCATTGATATGAAGTGCGGGACATCCTTCGATTGCTTTAACAGTTTCATTTTCAACTGAGAGTTCAAGGCCAAGCGATCACCTAATAACTAAAAGAAAAGTCAGCATAATGAGATTTTTCAAACAGTAATTAATGACAAAAAAAGGGTTCTAGGAGGACTCATGTGTTTTAAAATAAACAAGATATGGGAAATATAACTGCATAGGATTGCTTCTGCAGTCATTTCTACTCTAATGCTCTAATTTAATTGTGAATTTAAGAGAATTTATAATTATCAAGCTTATTGAAGATTAAAAAACTATTTTACTATTTTATTAGTTTGGCTTAATCTGCACTCATATGATACGAATATTGCTTTAAATATCCATATTCAAGAAATAAATTAAGCATCAATGTCAACAAATATCCCATATGGCAAATTTTTGTAATAATCGTCTGCGAATTTCTCAGCACAATTGTTTTCATCAGGCAACCTTCCATACTCATAAATATTGATAACATATTGCACAAAATCAGTTAGCCCAGAAATTTGAGTTGCGAGTGCAATATCATCATCAACACTCATCGTTATATCAGTGACTCCACTTTCGAAATCTCATTTTGCGATACTTGTGATCATCAAACTCCTTCTTATGTCATTATTGGATAGCCTTGTTTTTATCCATTTTGGATCTGAAAGCACTGTAGATGTGAAGTGAATAGGCTCACTTGTATAGATTATCTTGAATTCTTTTCTTTCCTCCAGAAATTCGATGATTGATAATGCTGGACGATGGTGAGATTTTTTGAAATCAATATTTGTTCAAGCAAAAGACACAAAGTAATTTGTATCTAAAAATCTCATATAAGGGCTTGAGCCATGAATACGACTTAAATCTTTTTCTGAGCCAGATATTCTCTTACAAGGCAATCTTTCTTCAGTGCAGTCAATTACTTGAGTTCCCTCGTACTTATACAAGAAATATATATGCTCTTCGTCAATTATCAGTGGACTCCAATTCTTTTCAACACGTCAAACCTTTCCAATATGTTCTTCTATCTCAAGTTTCCTGTGTGTTGCAGTTGAAAATCGATAAAGGTTTATTTGTCTGTTAAAATTTGGTGCTCCTTCCATCAAAGTAGCAATAAAGAAAATTTCATTTGACAGAGCTCGAAATATTCTGGGATCTTCTGGACCCCACCACAGAGCTTGCTTCATTTCTCCTAAGGTAAGAATGCTAGGCACTTTTGTCTTTCCAATAAAATCAGTTTCTCGAATTTCATTTCAATCAGCGTCAAAGAAGGTGACATAAACATAGCTATATGAGTCGAAGATAGAGATCCTGGTAGCTGCTATATAAAGCTGTTTTTCTGGGAGTCAAAGAGCTGTTGGGAAAAACAAATGAGTTTTTTCTTTATCTTCTGCACTCATTCTCTGGAACCTAGATTTTTCTTCATTGCATATATGTGGTGGCAGCAAGGAATAAATATAATCTTTATCAAAAAGAAGCTTTATGAAATCCTCACTTGGTTGTTCAGGCTTCTTTACAATAGAAATGTGATCACTGATGTCTAAGGTAGGACAGCCTTGAAAAGTTTTTACAACCTCATCTTCTATTGAATAGCCAAAGCTGTCACAGAGCAGTCTTATAAAGTAGATGATCACAAGCGCAATCATTAAATTTTATATGAAAACCATATTATTTCTAAAATATACCATTTAATCACTATTAAGAATTAAAATTTGAAAGATCCATCTGTTAAACAAATCTTATATAGGAATTTCATAAAAGAGCAATGATAAAATTCAGCATGCAACTTTTGATAAAAATCTTTTATATAAATTTAGTAATAACACAATATCGCCCGATTTAAATAGACCAATTAAATATAATCTAAGTAAAGATGTCAACATATATCCCTTGTAAAAACGCATAATAATCATCAGCAAGTTTCTCTGCGCAATTATTCTCTTCTGGTAGTCGCCCATATTCGTAAACATTGATAGCATATTGCACAAAATCGGTTAACCCATAAATTTGAGCAGCGACTGCAATATCATCATCAATGCTCAAAGTAATGTCAGCAACTCCACTCTCGAAGTCTCACCTTGCTATGCTTGTGATCATCAAAATCCTACGCAAGTCATTGTTTGATAGCTTTGTCTCAATCCATTTGGGATCTGAAAGCACTGTAGATGTGAAGTGAAGTGGCTCACTTGTATAGATTATCTTGAATTCTTTTCTTTCATCCAGGAATTCAATGAGTGACAATGCTGGACGATAGTGAGGCTTGATGAAATTAATATTGGTCCAAGCAAAGGACACGAAATAATTTGTATTTAAAAATCTTACAAATGGACTAGAGCCACGAATACGACTTAATTTTTTATTTTGCCCAAATATCCTTTTGCATGGAAGTAATTCGTCGCTACAGTCAATTATTTGTGTACCTTCATATTTGTATAAAAAATATAGATGCTCTTTGTCAACTATCAACGGACTTCAATTCTTTTCAACTTGATACATCCCCTTGGCTTCTTCTAATTCAAGCTTCCTGTGAGTTGCAGTTGAAAACCTATAAAGATTTATCTGTCTATTGAAATTTGGTTCGCCTTCCAACAAAGTAGCAATAAAAAAAATTTCATCTGAGAATGCCCGAAATAGTCGAGCATCTTCAGGACCCCACCATTGCATTTGCTTCATTTCCCCCAGGGTGATGATACCAGGCACTTTGGTTTTCCCAATGAAGTCAGTTTCTCGGATTTCTTTCCAGTCAGCATCAAAGAATGTGACATACACATAACTATATCAATCGAAAATAGTAATCCTGGCAGTGGCGAGATAAAGCTGCTTTTCAGGCACCCAAAGAGCAGAGGGAAAAAATAAATGAATGTTTTTTTTGTCCTCTGCACTCATGCTTTGGAATCTGGCTAAATCTTCTACACAGATATATGGTTGAAGTAAGGTCCAAATATAGTCTTTATCAAAAATAAGCTTGATTTGAGTCTCATCTGAAGCTGCTTCTTGCTTCGTGACAACCGAAATATGATTGTTGACGCCAAGTACTGGACAATCTAAAAATGTCTTCAAAACAAGGTCATCTATTGAATAGCTGAGTCCGCGAAAATCCAGCAATGCAAAACAAAGGATAATTATAATAGCCATTAATTATATTAGAAAACTCTTCGATGAAAATTAAATTTGATCATTTCTTCAAAATGAGTTATAATAATGAAGAAATTTTTAGCAATGCTTCAATTTTTCTGACTTTTTTATTTCACAGCTGCAGAGGAGGAAATGAGGGTTATCTTTGATTGCCCTTACTTTAACATTAATAAGCAGATATCTCTTCTTCAGCAAGAAACTGAATATGATCGGCAAACAAAAATCTTCGATGCATACATCAAGAGATTCATTGATGGAGATGATCTCTTCGACACAATTCTCAACGTTATTCCTAAAAATGAAGTAGAAAGGCTTTATAAATACAGAGAAAGAGCTATCAAAGTGTTCCAAACCTCGGCGGTTTGGATCCCTGAAAAGCAATTATTTCTTGCATCAGTCAGAGTTTGAGTCTTTGATTACATATGCTACATTTACACAACATTTTTTGATGAAAACTGAAAGGAAGTCAAGGAAGAAGCTTTAATAGGCACTACAAAAGTGCCTTCTTTACTAAATATCCCAAATGACTGAAGCATTGCAAACTCTGGTCCTGAAGATGGAAGAATTTTCAGAGCTCTTTCAGACCAATATTTCATTATATTTAACATGAAAAGGAAAGATCCGCCAGCAAGACCAATATACTTGTACAGCTTCACCACTGGGAAATACAGCCAATTGAAAATCCCAGAGCATAACGAAAAAACAGTGTTACTAGAGAAAAATTGATCTCCTCTGATAATTGATGACAGCCATTTGTACTTTGTTTATAATTTTGAAAATTTTCAAGTGGTTAACTGCAAAGCTGAGGGTTTTTGTACTAGGATTAGTGGAAATTATAAAAGAGAGCCTGGAATTTTAAGAGGTGGGACAGCCTTTAAGAAATATAAGAATACTGATTATTATTTATCTTTTAGCTTTAGTCACTTAGAATATACGAAGAGTGGCTGATGCAAGCTCTATAGACCTGCACTATCTTTAGTAAGGGCAAATAAATATAATCAAGATTTCGAATTGATTTACACTAGTGAGCCAATTGATTTTGGCAACAGAATCGTTATACAGCCTATGACCAAGTATAAGTCTCCAAGCGAGAAAGTATTTTGCGGAAGTGGCAGTTGACTGATTCCAAATTCAATAGCAATGATTGACGAAATTAACGACATAGCTGATGTTACATTCAGCCTTGATGACGAGCTTCAAGTTGTGGCAAAAGTTAAAGGACTCTTGAGATTTGTTGAAAAAGTCATTTCTTTTTATGAAGAAGGAATTCTTCCAGCAGAAACTAAATGTGCTGAAAAGTTCGCATATGACTATTATAACCAAAAAGATTTGGTCAGCCCATTGAAAGGACTTGAAGAAAAGGATTTCGAGAAAAATATCAACAATGCTCCTGTCTTAAAAGTCTCATGCAAAACAAAGCACTATTTTGATCAAGAATCTAATCAATGCGAAAGTAATTTTAATTTAGAATGCTTTGATCTCTGCGAAGAGTGTGAAAGTTATGATTACTGCACTAAATGCAAGGATCTAAGTGCAGCTCTCAAAGAAGGCTACTGTTTCTGCAAGGAAGGCTTTTACATGGACAGTAAAACAGATTCCTGCAAATGTAATTTCTATTCAGCTTGCTCTTGAAATTGCTTAGTTTGTTCTTCTGAGCATGACTGCTTGAAGTGCAAATATCAAAATTCAGTCGTTGATAACGGCTTTTGTAAATGTATTGAAGGCTTTATAGAATTTCTCAACCCACAAACCAAATCATACTCTTGTGAAGACGCTGCAAGTTTAGCTGCAGACAAAAGCAATGCATGCTATCTCAGCCATACTGAAGTAAATCGTGATGAGTACACAAATTTGTTTAGTTCAAAATTTGGCTACAACATAAGCCCTGATAAAAATTCGTTATCAATGATTTTATCGGAAATAAGCCCTACAAATGAAATGACTGATGGGGAAATAAAATATTGTGACTTTGAAATAAGCAAAGGAAAAGTCCAGAATCTCAAAACAAAATTTATTAGAGACGGGTATATTATAGAATTAGAAGTGAAAGCAACAAAACTTTAAATAAATAATCAATTATCCGAATGTTTTTACTAGCCGAATTTAATTGTGTTAAAAAGATGCCTGGGTCACAACTGCTTGTGATAATTGAAAGCCAATAGAATTGCGCAGTCTTCTTTTTCTTCAAGTCTCCCATACTCATACATATTAATGGCATATTGAACAAGATCAGTCATGCCCTTCACCCTGATTGCAAGAGAAATCGAATCGTAAACTGTGAGTGTCAGATCCACAAGGTCTTCTTGATAATTTCACCTTGATATAGAGTGCACCATCAGGATCCTTGACAAGGTGCAGTCAAGAGTTTCTTTCATAGCTTTATGCTCTGACACCGGAGATAAAAACACTTTATTTCCAAAGTCAATTGGCTCGCTTGTATAAATCATCTTGAAATCTGGGATATCTCCATCAATATATTCGACGATGGATAATGCTGGCCTGTAAGGTTTGCAGTTGATTTCAGGAGCGTCTGCGTTTACATTTGTGTATATAAAAGAAACAAAAAAGTTAGTGTCTGCAAACCTCACATATGGAGACCCGCCCCTGATTGAGTTTGGAACAGAGTCGTATTTGCCTCTGATTTTCTTGCACGTTTCATTTTCACTGCATTCAATGATTTGAAAGTTTTTATAGTTATAAATGAAGTACAAGTGCTGGTCATCCACAATCAACGGGGTCCAATTCTTCTCCAGAACATTTAGGCCACATAGATGCTCTTCTAATACAAGCTTTCTCGACATACCAGTTGAATAGCTATATAAATGCATTGCTCTTTTCAAATCTTTCGTTAGCATATTAAAAATCAAAAAATACTCTCCTCTGGGACCTTGAAAAATCCTAGGATCTTCAGGTCCTGATCAGTGCTGTTTCCACATTCTTTCAATTTGAAGGATTGATGGGACATTGGTACTGCCAATGTTATCTTCATCGCGAATTTCATTTCATTCTGAGTCAAAAAATGTTGTATAAAGAAAGCTATATGAGTCGAAAAGGCTTACTCTTACAACAGCAAGAAATAATTTCCTGTCTTCAAGCCATATGGCAGAAGGATAAAAAATCCTAATGTCATCTGGGTTTTTTCTGAATCTTTCCATTTCCTCAGGGATAATATAAGTAGTAAGAAGACTGTAAATGTACTTAGAATCAAAAGGTAATTTCATGAATACATCTGATTTTTGTCTATTCTTGTAGTAAATGCTGGCTCTCAAAATTTCTATATGTTTATTTGCATCCAAGGCGGGACAGTCCCTGAGAGTTGGCACAGTTTCATCGTCAATCGAATAGCCTCTTGAGAAATCACTTAAGAAAAGAGCAGCAAAGCCAATAAATAGTATTCAATTGGCAGATCTCATTAAATTCAATGTTTTTATAAACTTTGTCATGAATCAAAAATGGGTGATATAAAATAGAATAACAGAATATATGATAAAATTGCTAGTTTGGATTGGTGCACTGCTCTATTTTTCCAAGGCGAATCCTGAAATTGAAGAAGGATTCAAACTTGTAAGTGGATGCCCATATTTCAACATCAACACTCAAATTCGCATTCTTGAAAAAGTGACTCAATACAATGGAAATGAGATGCTTAATATCTACTCAAAAGATTTTATTGACAAAGACTATATGAAAAATCTAATAAAAAATTCAATTCCTAGCACTTACACTTCAAGAATAAATGCAAATGATGATGTCAGATATCTGCATCCTTCAGCTGTGTGAATCCCTGAAAAGAATCTATATTTGGTCGCAGTGAGAGTATGAGTTTTAAGCAGAATTTGCTATTTGTATGTCACTTTTTTCGATTCTGATTGGAAAGAAATTCGAGAAGAACAAACTATTGGATCCACAAAGGTGCCTTCAATACTCAATATCCCAAATGATTGAAATGTGGAGAATTCTGGCCCAGAAGATGGGAGACTATTTAGAGCATTAAAAGATGAATTTTTCATAATCTTCAACATGAAAAAGCCAGACTCATCGGCTAGGCCCATGTACATGTACAGCTTTACGAAAAAGAACATACGAGAGCTCTCCATTCCTGAACACAAAGAAAGAGCGTTTGTTATTGAAAAAAATTGATCCCCAATAATAATAGATGAGTCTCACATCTATTTTGTATATAACTATGAGAATTTCCAGGTTATAGACTGCACTGATGATGGTCCATGCAGAAGAGTTCGAGGGGATTTCAAGCGCAAGCCAGGATTTCTCAGAGGAGGGTCTCCATATATGAGAATAAAAGACACAGATTATTACTTATCACTCGGCATCTCACATGCTGAGTACACAAAGCAGGTATTTTGCCATGTTTATCGACCAACACTAACAATGGTTCATGCAATAAGCAATGGGCCCTCTTTCGAACTTATCTATACAAGTGAGCCTTTTGACTTCGAGAAAAGAATATTTCTGTATCCGCCTGGTCACTTCCGCTCATTAACAGATATGCATTTGTGCGATGGGCCGATGTCTTGGACAGTGGGAAATTCGATTGCGAAATGAGACACAGAAAACGATATAGCAGATTTAATTTTCACTTTAGGAGATGCACGGGCTGTTTCATTGAAAGCTACAGGTTTGGGCACTATTACCAGCAAAGTTATTGAGCTATTTGAGCAAGGAAGTCTTCCAATAGAAAATAAATGCTCAGAAAAGTTAACCGGTTTTTATTTCAATCTGGAAGATCTTTCACTGCCAAAACTGGGAAACGAAGAAAGAGATTATTTGCAGAAACTTGGAAACACTCATGAGTTCAGAAGGTGCCAAAACGGATTCTATTCTAATAATGAGGGAGAATGCAAAGGTAATATTTATCTAGAATGCCACAAGTGATGCTCAGAGTGCCTTGCTTATGACTACTGTACCTCATGCAGTGATAAGAATGCAAAACCACTCGAAGGATATTGCATATGTAAAGATGGGTATTTCTTTGATGATATAAGCAATTCATGCAGACGTAAGTTTTATGCAGCGTGCCTTAAGGATTGTGCCAAATGCTCAGATTTTGAGAATTGTCTGAAATGCAAGAATACCAATGCAGTTGTCGATAATGGAACTTGTAAATGCCTTGAAGGATTTCTAGAAGTGTATAATGAAGAGCGAAATATCTATTTATGTGAAGGTAAGAAGTATTAAGATTACGAAGCAGCAAGAAGATATAATTGCCACAGGTCGAATGCTGTATTTCCAGAAATTGATCAAAGTCACTATGAAAATTACTATGACATAAACTTCGGATACCTGCTAAATAATGATCGATTGTCAATGGCTCTATCAATAAAAGATTTAGTTGACAGTGGAAACCCATTGTCTGATGAAACTCAATATTGTGATTTGGACTTCTCCAGGAATTTAAATCAAAAAATAGAAAAAAGGTTTGTTAAAGATGATATTTTATTTGAAATCAAAATCAAGATCTCCAAGGAATAATAATTCACTTTCTGAAGTCTTTTCGTAGTACATTATCTGATATGATATCGGCTAAACACATTTGTCCGTATAAATTAAATAAAACGTAAATTTATGATAAATGGAACATATTCATGTAGTTTTATTATATAGTAGTTTAAATAAGGCAATGATATCTATTGGAACCCTGATTGTGCTAAGCTTTTTTAGGGTTCTTATTAAAGCAGATGAGGAGATAGAAATTCGTAATGGATGCCCTTACTTTGACGTTAACAATCAAATTAATATATTAAAGACAGAAACTGATTTTAATGACAAAGAAAAGCTTGAAGTGTACATAAAAGGGTTTATCGATAAAGAATCTCTTTTCAGCACAGTTCATAAAGTTGTTCCTGATGATTGGAAAGCCAGAGTGCAAATTAAAGATATCCGGTATCTCCATCCATCAGCAATCTGAGTTCCAGAAAGAAACTTATTTTTGGTTGCAATGCGAGTGTGGGTGTTTTCAAGGATCTGCTACATCTATACAACTTTTTACGACAAAGACTGAAAAGAAATCAGGGAAGAATTTATAGTAGGATCGACAAAAGTTCCTTCTATATTAGATATCCCGCATTCATGGGGCATTGAAAACAGTGGCCCTGAAGATGGAAGGCTTTTCAGGGCTTTTGGAAATGAGTTTTTTATAGCATTCAACATGAAAAAGCTTGATTTATCTGCGCGCACTATGTTTCTTTACAGCTACACAACACAGAAAACACAGCAGCTCTTAATCCCAGAGCACTACGGGAATGTCGTGATAATGGAAAAGAACTGGTCGCCTCTCATTATAGATGATAAGAGGATGTATTTTGTATATAACTTTGAAAATTTCCAAGTCATTGACTGCAAAACTGATGGTAATTGCGTTAGGGTCAGAGGAGACTATAAATGGAAGCCAGGATTTCTCAGAGGCGGGTCTCCATATTTCAGATTTGGCGATTCTGATTACTATGCTGCTCTAAGCTGAACGCATACTGAGCTTCCAAAAGAAGGGTGGTGCTACTTGTACAGACCAGCTCTTACAATTGTTTATGCGTCAAGCGAAGAGCCGGACTTTGAATTAGTCTACACAAGTGAGCCAATTGATTTTCATAAAAGACTTTTTATCAAGCCTGCAGGTCCTAACAACTCAATTAATGAAATAAATCTGTGCTATACCTGGCTCATGTCCAATTCAATTGCTAAGTGAGATGTTGAAAAGGATATAGTTGATATCACACTTACACATCAAGATGCTTTTCCAGTAGCAATCAAAGCAACTGGCTTGACTAGATTGATGGAAAACATAATCCATTTATTTGAGGCCGGAAAGCTTCCAAAAGAAGACCATTGTGCAGACAAACTGCTCTATTTCTACTATAACAGAAATGATTTAGCGTATCCTGGAAAGGGAATGGAAGAAAGTGAATTCGAAAGAAAAATTGCCACAATTTCAAAACCAAGCTGCCCAAAAGGCCATTATTTTGAAATCGAATCAATGACTTGCAAACGTAAAAAATATTTAGAGTGTTTTAGTCTTTGCTCTGACTGCGAAGTATATGATTATTGCACAAGATGTGCTGATCCAAATTCAAGTCTCATCTCAGGCTATTGCCTCTGCAAGGATGGATTCTTTCTCAGTAAGGATAGCACTTGTGAGAGTAAAGCTTATATTAGTGTGTATGAGTGATTGCGCTAAATGCTCAGCGAAAGATAGATGCCTGGCTTGCAAAAATCCAAATGCTGTTTCCGATAATGGGTTTTGCAAATGTGCTGAAGGGTTTGTCGAAGTTTATAGCCAAATCACATCAAAATATTCTTGCGAACGTATTAATTAAGCAGCCTACGATCCAAATCGAGTCATTGAGTGCTACCGAAGCCATTCAGAGTTTGACGCAAGTGAGTACCAAAATGCTATAAACATGGATTTTGGATATAGTGAGAATAATAAGCAGCTTTCTCTTTTCCTCTCTGCTCAAAAAGACTCAGCATCTCCATATATTGGCGAAACACAATTTTGCTCTTTTGACGTTGCCTATAATAAAGCTCAGAGTATGCAAACCAGCTGAATTGAAAATGGATTTAAAATCGAGGTTGAAGTGAAAATCACCAAGTTAGGCTAACTATAAAGCAATTAGATGGCCTTAATCGTTTTGCTAAAATTAGAGCTTAAATAATGCATACTTTTTTTGATTCCTTAATTAATTAGTTTTAAAAACATATTATTTCATATAAATTTATTATATATCAGTCTTTGTGATTTTTATAAGATGCTATCTGCATGAACGAAGATTATTTGGTATAAATCAATTAGTTTTTGCCACCCATTTTTCAGCAAGAACTCAGCCGCGAGCTTGCATTTTCCTCCTCCAGGTAGAGTGCAGTCATCCAGCAGAATAATTGAGTGTTCATGGAGATTTTTATAAGCAGCCTTGATTTCTTTCAAACTGTGCTCTTGTGACACTTTAGAATTCTTAAAATCATAGTCCGCACTGTCCAAGTACAGAAAATCAATTGGCTCTTTGAATTCTTTCAAGAATGCAAGTGAGTCACTCTTTATTACTTTTGCGTTATCAGAATAAGGTCTTATTGCTTCACGTGATCGTTCACAATTCTTCTCGCTGATATCTATCGATATGAAATTTCTTCCAGTAAGATAAGAAAAATGAGCGAAAATCGGTGTCGAGCATCCATCGCCTGCACAACTTCCTTCACCCTCACGAGCAGTCCCAGCTTCAATGAGAGTATAAGAATTTCGGTCTACCATCAGTTTCAGCACTTCTGTGAGCGTGCTGTACCTTTTATCTGTTTTTTGTATCCTTCCAGATAAAGCTGAAAAAATAGCTGACCTTGAAATCGCATTGGAATACTCTCCGAATTTCTCGAACTCTGGATTTGGAGAGTCCCTTAAGGTATATTTCTCAGAATCCGGGATAGCTCCTAGGGAAGGTATTATCATAAGAAATAAGGGCAATATCAATGCCATAATATTAAAATTGCTGGCAAAATATTTACTTATTAGACATTTTTAAGCGTTTTCGCTTATCTACAAACGTTTCAAATTAATCACTTTTTCAATTGCGATTTTTTATACAAGTATTCTTCGCTTTCTTCTTCTAATAATGCAAGGGTATCACTTGATAAATTTTTAAATTCTTTTGCAGCATTCAGCAAATCCTGAATCGGATTTAATAGCGGAGATGGCATTTCTTCAAGCAAACTAAATTTTTCTTCCATAGTAGCATCAAGGACCCATAACCTTTGTATACAATTTAAAATTGCTTGATATTTAGGCTGATTGTCCCATATTTCCAAACTTTTCATTCGCTCATGGGAAGATTTTTCTCCCAGTGTAAAAGATGATTTTGCTTGTTTAAGAGCATTTATTCATAAATCAGCATCATGCTTGGTTTCTGCTTTTAAATTTATTTTGGTGACACCTGTGTCTAGTGAAAATTTTTTGGGGTTTTTCTTATTGGCTTTGATTTCAGCGATATCTAAGTGGATTGATCCTTTATAAGGCATTCCCTTCTTCTTAGAGTAGTGTAAGATCCCATTAATCAATACAAAGTACCTCTTTTTTCATCTGGAGAGATAATTTGTCCACTTAGATAAATATCCTTCCATCATAGTTATTAATTGTGGACGTAAAAAATATTTTGTTAATTTAAAATTTAATCTCTGAATAAATGGAAAGTTTG